>JAVTVY010004431.1:0-37399 GCA_036873755.1 Hanleya hanleyi
AGGAGCTTCCTGACGAAGTGCGTTTTGCCGGAGCCCATCGGTCCTGCGATGACGCAAGTGAAGGGATGCTGCCACCGAGGGTCCATGGTTTGAGGTGTATCCGTTGTCGTGGTAACACGCTCTTATAAATTTCGTACGAGTGAACTGGAGTGGTGGTGGATACAACGTCGGTCGTCGTTGTCTGTTCACGTTCAGAGATGGTGCTGGGGGTGGGTACAACGTGGGTGGTCGGTTCACTGTGAGGGATGAAATCCGGTGGGTCTTGAGACGTAGTAGGTGTGCTTGGTGTAGGTGTAGAGCTCGACGTGGCTTGTACGCGGGGTGTGGTGGTGGTGGTGGTGGTGACTGGGCTCGATACGACTGGTGCTCTCTGTAGACCCGTTTCGCTGGTGCCTGGTGTTCTCAGTTGGTTAAGTAACGTGCTGACATAGGCTACGGCGTAAAACACACCTCCGTACAACACACTCAGCAGGGTTAGCAATAGCACCCCAAAGACCACTTGCGCTTTGCGCGTTTTGCGAGACGCTGTCTTCAGAGGCAGCTGCTGTTGGTCCATAGCACTGTGGTCGGATGTGGAATGAAGGAGGACAGCAGTGGTGTCTGGTTTTATAGTCGTTTCACCTGGTTGGCCGCGACCCAGGAATTGAAGGAACTGGGCCAGCCTTGCCATTTTACGAAATGAAACAGTTTGCCACGTCGACGTTCCGTTTTCAAAATCTGCTCCACCGTGTAGTAATCTTGCTGTGTTTTTACAACAGGCTGTAATTCCGTGTCGTAAAACGTCCCCAGCAACGTTTCCCCTTGGAGATCTTCCAGTTCATAGACTCGCCGCTGTCGGGGTAGGGGCCGTTCAATCAGGAAGTGCTCATCGCTCCAGTTGGGCAAGTAACTTTTCTCGAACTTGCCCTTGACTTTACTGACCCGTACAGGGTCCCCGACCTTGTACACCGCCTTCGTCGTTCGCTGCGATGGCCTGGAGTACAAGACACGCCGGACTTGGGCTTCATTGCGTTGGGTCACGGTAATGGGGGCTCTTTCTATACTCCGATGATAGGCTCGATTGTAACCCCTCACAAGTTTCGGGAGAACATCGATGTACCGCCTTGTATTCTTATAGGTGAAATATTTATACATGCGGCCTTTGAATGTCCTGTTGAACCTTTCCACCACGGAAGCCTTGGTCTCGTTGTACGTATGGAAGAAAAACACCTTCTGGGCTTTCAGAAACTGTTGGAACGGTCTGTTGAGGAATTCCGTGCCTTCGTCGGTTTGCAAATACAAAGGTTTGCGCCCGGTCTTGAAGATGTCTTTGAACGCCGCTATGAGATTTGCCCCCGTTTTCGTCCGGATGGGTACCACCCACGCATACTTGGATAGGATATCGATGCACGTCAAGATATACCGATTCTCATCGTTGTGTTTGGCAAAGGCGCTCATATCCACCAAATCCGCTTGCCACTGGGCATCTATTCCTCCCACGATGACCCGGTTCCGTAGAAAATGGCGACGGACAGATCGATGTAAGGTATAGGTGTCTTGTCTTCTTAACCAATCTCGGACTTGGGCACGTTGTACCCCCTGGGGTTTGGCCGCTCGATAGAGAGCCGACAATGCACTATAGGCTGCCGGACTGTCGGGACTGTAGTATAAGTTATCCAACACCTTCTCCCAGCGCTTCATGGTGACAAAATGATGATGGACCCTGGCTCTATCGTTTATTTATAACAGGTATATCTTGGGCCTGAGTTTCTTTCTGATTTTCTTCGTGGACTTCCACAGTGGCCATGGTCAATGACCAGTCCAACTCGTCTGATGACCGCTTGATAAGCACTTCATCCACATCCACCACGGCATCTTCCAATGCAGACCATAGATCAGGGTGAAGGGTAAAATGCACTGTACCTCCATCTAGCCGAGCCAATTGAGCAAAGAAAGGGCCGCGTCGGATGTACACATCGTGACACAAGTGGATGAGGTCGCCGTCCAGTTCACCAGACAACACCCGTTTGAATTTGGTCCAGCCCTCCCGGGACAGACGAATGTGAGCCGGGCACGGTTGTGTAGGGTCCGTGTCTCCCACCACCTCCTCCATGATATCGACCTTATCCGCATACACGTGCAGGAAAACCTCGGGGGTCAAGCTGAAATACGCCAGTACTATATGCTCCGTCATGGTCAGTACGTGAATGGTACCAGATTTCACTGTCTCTCGTATTTATAGGGTGAACCCCGTGAGATCAAAGGATCAGGTGGTCATGTCATTGGGCTGACTGAGTCTAGCGGGGTAATCAATGGCATCGTCGTCGGGTTCATGTAGTTGTTTATGGGGTTCAGCCATTGGCCCCGCGGCTTCATCACGGATTTTTCTTCTTCTTCATCGTTCTGGCCCGTCATGTGTGTGTGGGTGGCTTCATCAGGTGACACTGTCATTCCAGCCTCTGCGCATTCTATACATATAGTATTTTCTCCATCCGCTTTTTTTTCATTAGGTTCATCTAGTGCGTGTTCGATAGCATGAGCCCATGCCAATTGGTGGGGTGATCGATCGTCGGGTATAAATAACTGGTCCACCAGAGGGCCTATTTTCTCCAAGGCTGACCACAGAGAGGGAGTTAGGAGGAAACTTCGAGCCGGCTCTTGGTAGCGTCCCACCCGTGGGTAGAGCGCAGTATGGTATACGTAGTTGGCCTTGTCCAGGTGGATCAGGTGTCCGTCTAACTCTCCGCTCAACACCCGTTGAAACTTAGTCCAGCCATCACGCTCTAGTGTCACCCTATCCGATAGAGTCTCAGCGTGCTCAAAGCAAATATTTCCACAATCTTCGACCAGGGTCACTTTAGCATCATACACGTATAACTTCACATTGGGTGTAAGCGTCAGGATGGCTTGGAGTGATGACATGCTTCCTCTAAATGTCGAAGGGAGAATGACACACACTCTGTCTCATCCCTCGTATTTATAGTGTCAATACCACAGCGCCAGGGTGAATAGAGCACAGACTAGTATGAGGCCAACCAGCCGGCGCTGGTTCCGGCGTGAGCGCTCCTGGTCCATAGCGCGAGCATCAAGGATGGCTGTCATAGTCCAGTAGTGGTGAGTGATGGCACGCCTGTCCATCGAGTGCACTCTGTGGAGGACCGCTTCTGTGAACTCGTTCAGGATCTGGCGTCGTCCCTCGTTGTCGTCGCCATCTGCAAACATGGACCGGACCACTGCTCGGTAACCCGTGAATGAATTCACCACGGTGGCATACTGTAAAATGCGAGTCGCATGGGGCTTGATCTCCGCCATGGCTCTGTAGAAATGTAGGTGTGGGATCCAGAGGGACATGTTTTATAGACCAGATGTAGCTCTACGGGTATAGTCCGTGATACGTACTATTCTGATGGGTTAGTCCAAAAAAAGGGAGCAACAACAACAACACAGATTACAGATCAATCCTTTTATTATGCGTGAACAACATAGAAATGCATGTACTGACCTGTCTGTGGGAGGTTTCCCACAATGGCGTTCACCTTCGCGTCTTTTCGTGTACGTCCGTGTCTTTTCGTTAAAGTCCGTGTATCTTCGGTAAAGTCCGTAGGCATTGGGCAAGGAAGCTTTTTCCCGAGACCGAATCACCGCCCGACATGACTGCATCACCGCGGATGAATACATTCTTGCACTCACTCACACCACAGGTCGAGTGAGGTATCAAAGTGAAGCTTAGGTGAAGGAGCATCTAATGGACTGGGTGTGGGGTTGACATATCGATAAAAAATGGATATGACCTTGAACTGATCACGTGACCTCCCCGTGATGACAAATACCCAGAACCAAGTCAGTACATGCATCCCATAGTCCCAGGTCACACCCGATTCACGCAGACCGGAAGTGACGTCATACACCTGCGCACAACCGTGATGGAAAAAACCCAGAACCAAGTCAGTACATGCATTCCATACAGGCAGAATGCAGGCAGGCAAGCAAGGCAGGGATGCAGGCAGGCAGGCAGGCAGGCAGGGAGACAGGTCAGGTCAGGTAAGTCAGATTGAATACACCCCTTTCCCTAAAAATGGACTCCTTTTATACGTTTTTCTATCCACTCCTAAAAATCGACCCCCCCCTATGGCAACCCAAAAATTAACTCCGCGCATGCGCAGTGAGGCGCTATCCTACCGTTTTACACATTGTATACTACTCAGGCCGAAGTGCATCTCTAATCGGCAAGGACTAGTGCCGGCAGGGACCGCGGCCTGACAGCTTGTACGCTACCATTTAACGATATACTAAGCTCAGCTGCGTCCCGTTCATTGACCGGCCCGGCACACGTTACACTGTTATCCATAAAATCGCCTTATTTATATACGCCGACTTCAAAATGCCCATCACCAATATAGTACAAAACAAATTTTCATATTAGGTCATCGCAGACGGATGGACAACTATATGAAAAGATACGAATACGCCATCTTTTTGCTATAAGGCTATTTATTCATCAGTCTTAAACCGACCACCCAGAAACATCAAAGGTTGAAGAAAACCAAGATCGATGATGTTACAACATGGCTGGTGATTCATCAAAATAGAGATTATGAAGAAAGCATTTATCATAGAGAGACGGATCGTTATTTTTAACATAAAAGTTAATATAATGCCTGGAACGACTTGTTCAGAAAACCTATCGGAAGAGCTTAAATCATGGAAAGTATTCAACGATGAAGAAGAATTGATCGAAATGGCTATGGAACACTGTATTCCAGGAATTAAAAGACTTTACTTCCAAGGATTTCATCAGGTGATGAAATGGCGTATTCTACAAAATTATTATATATGTATATGCATAGTGAGATTTTCGAAACAACGAGGAAGCTCACTATTAAGATTTGGTCATATTTATCGGATAAAGTGTTAACCGGTGAATATGAAAAACACTGAATTCGGAAAGTGGCGAATAAAACAATGTTAAGGATGCAGAATCCCTAAAGGGTTTCAAAAATTCGAAAATTGTTTTTCAGAACTCCATATAGGTTGGTGAAAAAAGGTGATACAAAATATTTCTTTTTACGGAAAATTACGTTTTTGAAATGCGCTTTCAAGCAAAACGCCTGGAGATACCCAGCTTAAGACTGAATTAGACGATGAGCACTGTAACTGAGCCACGCATGTGTATCAAATAGCGTTGAAAATTTAGTATATTTTCATATTGTCATTTAACTTGATAGACGAAACTAACGGTCATAAATTAAAGAAAATTGCATCTCGTTCACTCCTCAGTAGTTTTTTTTTCTTGTTTTTTTTTCGGTTAAACTTGTTACCACGTTATTCAGATTAACCTGCTGATAACTTCACGTTTGTTTCAGATTGTCCTTTTAATCCTATTCTATATTAACGTAAATGAAATTTGAACGCAAACCTATGCACATGTATAACCAAATAAGGGTGCCTCCTGTTTTTAAAGTCTTCCTCAATTTCAAAGCTATCCATGCTTGTAGGTGGCATTTGTTTTCTTTTAACTGTCTTAAAACGACGAAGAGTTTGACGAAATTAAAATAAATGCTGTTTTGGTTTGCATATTGCAAGAATCTGAAAGTTTAAATATTTTTGAGAAGAACTTCGGAAGATATTAGCGAAAAAGTTTGAAGACCAAATTTTCACAAAGAGCTGCCTATAAATCCATATAATTTAGATGTGGTTATCAGAATTTCACAATTATAACATAATTCTAATTGCCTGAATGAACAGCTTTCAGAAAATATAGAAGTTGTTTTGGGGAGTTTATTTATAGCAATCAATTAAGCTAAAACCGATGCGGTATACGGAATATTATCGCTAAGGATCTTGGAGCCAAATATATTCAAAATGATTTTACATTTATCTATGACGTAACTAGTTGATCAATAAAACACGTATTGCACTTTGCCAGGAGTTTGCATTCTTTTCTGTATTGGTACGTTATTTAGTATAACCCTTACAGTATTGTCAACAGAATCACAGCATGGATGTTACAGGGTTGATTTTGTAGACTCATGTAAATACCTCGGGGTGAATATAGATCACTAAGATTTAATGATTATATTAGCTTTATTTTTGAGAATCTCTCCAGTAATAATTGTTTGATAAAGTGATAAACGGTACAGTAGGTCATACTCGATCATGAAATCGATACGGGACATGCAATTTTCAGAACTAACACTTGTGTCAAATCAAGTATTTCTTATACGTCTTGAATTGCATTGTGGCAAGTGAAGGCTTGACAATAAACAATTCCCCCCAGATATTATTTTGGTACACCAAGGGAAGTGTTTTGGACTATATAACGATACAATAATTTAAAAATCGTAGTTATTTTACCCAAGATTTGGCCTCGAGTCCGTAAGGAAGAACTACTTAGATGAGTAATAATATAATCACCGATCTAGTATTATTGCTGAGACGGGTGATTTGAGAACTGCGGTGACGTCACGGATGACAACACGTCGGTCCGGTCACGTGAATTCCGGTTGAGCTGAAAGGTCACTTCTGGGTCAAAGGTCAAATCCGGTGCGAGGTGACTTTCGGGCGGATGTAAAACTATGATTTTTCGGAAGAATGCGGAAAACGGAATTTACACCCCGAAAACCCCGTCAAATAGGTCTAGGTGGGCTCTACCTGGTCCAAATATAGCATGGATGGTCGACCTCGTCTTGGTGCCCGCGGCTAGTTTAAAATGGAAGTGACGTCATGGTGGACCTATGGGTGGGATTGCCCTTCTTCTCAAGCGGCAGCTGGATATACCATTCATAGATCATCATGTCTGTTTTCCAGATGTACCGGCGCATTTGCATGTAAGCCTCTTGCAAGTTATCGTGCCTGGCAGTCTCGACCCCAAAACGTTGGCTTCTCGTCTTCCTCAGTCAGGCTTCCCTGCGATGACAAATATAGAAATTTCTTAAAAAATGTGGCATGAACAATTCGGCACGAAAGATTTTAATGAATTATTTAAAAAAAAAGTATGAACAAAATTTTCTGGTGATTATTATATTCCATGAATAGTTATTTTTGATCCATGATAGTGGTTCGTATTTCCAGGATCACAGAGTTGTAGACAATGCATTACGCCATCTATCAGGATGCGACAAATGGTTTATGGAAGGCAACTTGCCCCCAATCAGTTTCTTCAGCTGTACGTCATTCGTAGTTATAATAGTCCCCAATCAAAATATATAATTGTGAGCTCGTGTCTACTTTTGGAATAAGCCCATTGGACCTGTGTCCGTAAGGGCTTCTGTCATATTGGGATACAAGCGTCTAGTCCGTCATTCATAATTCAGCCGTCGTCCATTGAAGAATATCCGCGTCCATAATCCAAAGACCTATTCCATATCCATATAACAGTATTAGCACCAAGTTCAAAAAAGACAATCATAGTATACATAAACATAGGCTAGTTTCCTGCAAGAGAGAAGCGGTCAACAGTTTTCAATGATGCCGACAAGACATCATTTAAAGATACTGTCTTTAAAGGCTTCTGTCCTGGACACCAATTGACAGTACCTAGTGTAGGCCCTACATACTTGATTTTTGTCGGGTCGGGTAAACCCTACTCTGTTATCACTTTTCGGCTTTGTCTTTTTCTTCTGCATATGTGTAGTTTTGATCTACCCGGAGACTGTTCTCATTTGATGCCCCTTAGAGCATTCATGAAAAAAATACCGTTCTTCTGTCTGACAGTCATATACACCTTTGCAATGCACAGTAGCTTGTGCAGTGAACGTGATAATTGGGACATTATCGCAGTAAATTTTATCTTTCCAATTTCGTTTAAAATTTGCCTTCCCAATCTATTCTATCCGGCATCATTTGTTACGGTGGGAAGGGTAGTCATTCTCCATGGTCCATCGACAACCGATCCATGGAGAATGCTCAGCATTCGCAACCTCCGAACAGCGCATGTCAGCTGACCGACTATCGTCTGTACCCTTGTTATGAGGATGCAGCATTCGACCTTGACTCGGAAATCATCGGCCGATCTCGGGAGGGCCTAAAGTGAGACATTCGCGCCTGCTCGGCTTATTCCGTCGAAGTTGGCTTGAGGAAAGAGATTCTGAGTCAGATTAAATTATGGATAAATTTCTATGATGCGAACCTTTGGTGAATAGGTCGGCTATTTCTTTTTCGCGCTTTACATCACTCATCAGATCGTCCAGGACAATAATGCTGGTTTGGCCGGGGTCGAAGTAAGAATCTTCGCCGTTGTCATGAGATACGCCGGGGGAATTTATCAGAGTTGTTTCACATTTTTCAGAGTTGTAGATTCATCTGCCATTGATTTTAACACCATACGATGCGTGTTGGAGAGGGATCAATATTAGCACGCTTCTAAAAATTCACTACTCATGATGTCTTCCCACAACCAGTCGGGCCGCTGACGATCATAGTAAATGGATGTCTTCTGCTTGTGCATATACGGATGTTCTGATATTATTGGCTGTGTCACGGTTGTGATAGGTTGAGTACCCATTTGGTGTATAAATTGATGTGTGATCAGGTTATCGGGACACGAGAATGTTTTCTGGCACACCGTACACTTGTTTGTCATGTTGACGCTTCACTGCCAAGACGTAGACTAATTCTGATATCATCTCTCTCTTAAGGAAGCTCTACTCTGGTCTACGCAAAATTTAATCCACATATCAGCATCGTCGACGTTATTTTCTGCCGACATGATAAAGCGATAGTAGTGACCATGTGATGCCTTGCACGATTTCTCAACGAATGCAAAAAAATCCTCTCATACAGTTTTTATATAGGTTATAAAAGGTATACTCATTCAGTCGATGTTAGTCGACGTCACTAATTTCAAATTCCAATACAGTGCAAAATAAAATGACACCGAATTAACCACCTTCCTCAAAGAATTCACCTCCTCCTCCCCCTCTATCCCAATACATCAATGCATAAATGCTAGTTCTATGAAGCGTGTTCAGACATGTCCGATCGTGTTGAAACATGTACAGCTAAATGCATGTTAAATAGAAAAAACGATAACAGGTATATACTGTCCATGTATGTGCAGGAGAAATAGATTTAATTGTACGTACGTTTAGTGCGAGTGAAGCTTACGCAGTATTGATCCGAATCTCATAGCCGTATATACATGTACATGTAGTCTGGTAACTGATAGTAGTGATCGTTTCTGGTATACCTTGGACTATGTACATACTGAGACGAGTCTCAATTTACTGTGTTTACATTTGCATTTTGTTTTGTGTGTTACAGGTTGTTGTTTTATAGAGTATCTCTCTTGTGTTCTCTAATTATGGTTCTGATATTTGTTGTTGATTACAGACAATTATCACTGATAACGAGTATTTCGAGGATATCTGCAGTCTCTCTGCGGTTTTGACTTGCATGTTGTTGTTGTAATGAGATACTTCGTTTGTGCCACATTGCCATAGTTTTTGAGCTGTAGATCGTTGATTAATGAAGTTACACTAATTTATTCACATAACGAAGCTAGAAGAATGTACTACCTTTGCAATTCATGGCATGACAAACTGTGGTTTGATGTATTTCAGTAGATATTGATGATAAAAGATGCCTAGTTTATTCTTCTCTGCACGGAGGCAGTCATGTTGTTTTGATGGTGATACTCTCTGAACCAGACGTTCATATTTTATTTCAAATAAAAGTTGGAGTGTATTTTGGACAAATTGTATCACTGTGTAAACTATATTAAATATCTGTCACAAATATATGGTAATTGTGTAGATTCTCCAAGTAGTTTTAACAGTAGTACGGTTTTGGTATTTTCAACATTTTGGGTTTGATGCTAGTGTGCTGGAGTGTATAAAAGAAAGAAGTCTGAGAATTTCTTGGACTTGCTCTGGCAAAACAGACAAGCCCACACCTCCTGAACAGAAGGCTCCTGGGACCGGACAGACATCTGTGGAATGCTGAAATATGAGAAGGAGCTACAGATGGTTCAGTGTCTTGACTTCATTCTTCTGCTTTGACTCTGAAATACTTGGAACACCGTAAAGTGTACTCTAAAAAATCATGGGGTTACTGTCAAACCGAAGTCAATAAAACTTTTACTTATTATCTTTTGCTCATCCAAGAGATCTTTGGCTCACCCAAGAAACATGAACATCCACGAAAACATGGATCATCCAAGAAAACATAGATTGTTGAAACAGTAGTGGATGAACACCCCATGCGATCACATCGGATTACAGTACCCCATGCGATCACATCGGATTACATAATTCATCTGCAGCCTCTCTTCGCCTAACAGTAGTAATAAATTAATGGCTTTATTTAAAAGAGGATGGCATTTCACACAAATCGATGGTGATTTTCAAATGGTCCTCTGGTGAATTAAACATTAATTACAAGCGTCTGGTCCGTCATTCATAATTCAGCCGTCGTCCATTAGAGAATATCCGCGTCCATAATCCAAAGACCTATTTCATATTCCATATAACAGTATTAGCACTAAATTCAAAAAGACAATCATAGTATACATAAACATAGGCTTGTTTCCTGCAAGAGAGAAGCGGTCAACAGTTTTCAGTGATGCCGGCAAGACATCATGATGTTCCAAAAATATCAAATCCGTATCGCTGATCAGTATTCTCAATCCATAATATTCGTTGTAAAGTCGTCATCTAAAGAATGATGTATCTCAGTCACGGTTTGATTGTGACTGTTCATATGAGTACCATGAGGATCTTGAAGTACATAGGTTCATACGGCCCCTAGCCCCGGGTTAAGCGGAATTAGACACAAGTTACGAAACGTAACGCCATAGATCTTGCATTTTGCTATCAGCATGCGATATGTATCGCCAAATTTGAGAAACTTTAAGTGGAGGCGCTTAAAAACAATGATTATGGATAATTACAGCTGAAAGAAATAAAAACGTATAATGCGTTAAAAGGTATAACTAGGCACATAGGGCAGGCCATTTAATGAGCTACACTAACTGACATGCCTGCTGGAATTTACGTGTCCAGTAGTGCATGAACACCCCATGTAATCGCATCGGGCTGCAGTATTTGAAGTATGCCCTTCTTCTAACAGTAGTGTGCATGAACACCCCATGCCATCACATCGGGTTACAATATTCAACTACAGCTGCCTGTAATGGATGCAAGTGGAACTCATTGGAATGATTGGATGTTACAACAGTATTCGACTACATCCATCCCCTATAGTTTTATTCACTTCAGCAAGTCTCCACCCTATGAAAGCATATTAATTCCGTTCATTGGTCACCATTAGATTATGCAAGGCCAATCTGAACTGAAGGACATGTTTCTATATGAATAAAAGAAGAGTTTATTTATCACAAGAAATCAATCTTGAGTTCTTGTTAGGTCTTTCCATTACAAATGGAAAGACCTTTTGTTATTCTACGGATTATTATTATTATACTGTCCAAATTTGTCAGCGGCCTGTCGTCTTTACGGTTCGTTGTACACGTCTAAGATTTGCTACAGGTCAACATATGCATCTGAAATTTTGCATAACGGTCTTTGTTTTTGACCTTGACCTTGACCTTTTTAGTTGTAGGCGTTTTAAGCGAAAATTCATTTTGCGATTATTCACCAAACGTTTAAGGGAACACAGCTGGGATTTAGAATGTAAAAGTTCGAAGATTTACCCAACAAAATGAGCTAATAAAATAAGTAGGTCAGACAAGCAGTTTTCGAGTTCTCTCCCCTGGTACTGTTTTCCTTGTTAGCGGTGTACAGTCAAAACTAAAGAACATACCTGAAAGAAAGTAGATGGTTGGCAAGTCTCATATATGGCCATGCTGTAGTTATATTTTTGAAGTGTTACGTAACAAGAAAAAGTTGCTATCTCCCCTTTAATGATTCTCAAAATACGTCATTTTGTAAGGAAATGAGGTACGGCATTGATTCTTGTAACATTAATGAACACTTTAATGACCAAAACGCATGTGACCTTAAATTTGACCGTTGACCTCTTGAAGCGTCTCTGTATGAGTGCAAAGTTTGGTTGTCAACTCTTGAACGGCTGATGCGATCAGTCTGAAAATAAGGTAATGTGACCTACATCACGTCATAAGATGTCACAACTCGGCCTTGACCTTGACCTTTGAAGTGATGAGCATCCAAATATCGAAAATACGGCTTTCATTTACTGAAAAGGTAACACACTGACAGGCAGGAAACAATGACACAATAGTAAGCACAATATTATCTTTTGGTGCTACTTATGAAACGATCCGATGTGACCTTGACCTTGAATAGCGCACAATGTAAAAAACATTGTTCGCGTTTTTCTCAAAAACTACAACATGCAGTAATCTGTAATTTGGTAAATTTGTACACCATGATGCAAGTATGACGTCACGGCATTTTCAACCTGACCTTGACCATGGCTCTTGAGATATGGTCACCGATAGTTTTGCGACTACAGGGTTATAACTCGAAAACTGTTGGGAATTTCAAGTTGAAATTTGCGCATGAAAGTAGATCATTATATGACGTAACAGAAAAACATTAGAAGCCATCAAGATATACCAGAAAGAATAAAACATAATTAGCAATTTGTGAAATTTACGCTTTATTCAAATTTTACGAAAAGTATTTACTCAATCATCACTATATTTAACTATTATTGAGCGAATATATATATGTATTTGCCTGTGAAATTTCAGGAATGTAGCTTTGATACGTTTAGAGATATTAAAAAAAAACAATTTTCCCTAACTATTAAGCCGCTAAATGGTTCTCTCGTGCTGTTTGTGGTCATTTGTTGATTTCATCTATTCAATGGTCGCTGTCAATTTCGCTATAGCGATTCGGCTGTAGCACTCGAGGCATCCCGTGTTGGCAATAAAATTAATGTCGTGTTACATGACGGGGCTGGCTCATTTTTGAAAACATTATAACTTTTGAACCACAATAGATACGGACTTCTAATTTGTTGCCCGGTACTTCCAAGAATGAGTTCTTTCGTTGACAGTGTATTAATGCAACTATGGAACCAATTTTGCTTCATGTCACATGACCATCGATAGTTGGGGTCATTTTGTCGGACAGAAAAACAGTCTGTGAGAAGCACAGTCTCCAGGCCACCAAAACCCAAGCTTAACTTTCTCAATTAAAGCCATTGTTTGAACTCCAGGGACAATTTTCTAAACACATTTCAACGTACTACCATTTTCGGATATATGAAGGAGCCGTGTAGGGCCCAAATAAAGCTCGGAAATGTGTTCAGCGGTTGCCGCTTACCAATATAGGCAGGTTTGTGAGAAGAAAAACGCAATAAAAAACTATGAGGTAGTAACAAGCAATGTGAAAACAACGTGTCTGTGCGTGTTAAGCGACCAAAACAATGGTCGCGACCAAAGCGGCCTGCGACCATGTATTTACTCATTTGCAGTAAGAAGTTTTCAGATTGACTAAATCTTACATCCCTTATAGCTCTTTCGAAAGAATAATAATGTTCAGTTTATGCGACCGTTTTACTGTCCGGCTTTGTGGCCCCCGCAGGCCGCTATCTGTGCGTGTTACTCAAGTACCCTGGAATTTCTGAAGAGGATTCCAATCGAATTTTAGTGTACATATACTTGTTCAGTTGCGTGCATTGGTTGTTAATTGGAACTTTTGTTTCATCATTGGGGCTCCCTAGGTAGCCCCAGCGTGCCTGATGCTCGAAATTCACGTCGGGGCTATGATAAGGATATTCGTTTGCCTGTCTAGCTTTTAATCGCACTTCCCCAATATATTAGAAGTTTGCGAAGCCTTTTAGTACGGTAATATTTTATTTATCAGTTGCACAATTTCCTGAATTGTCTGAAAAGGGACATACACAAAAAATAATATAAAAGGAATGGGGTAAGCTTAATGAACTGTTGACCTACTTTGGTATCTTGGCTCCGTGTATACGCATGACGAGGAGAGGAGATTTTGACTTCTCCCACCTGATTTTGATTACATGGGGAGGGAGTGTCAAAAATTACAGATTGTGATCGGACGTAATTTATGAATGTTTTCCATGCCTTCTGTACTCGTATACCGGTGCAAGCAGGCACAGGCACAAATCTTTCGAATGGGTTAGCGCTGATGGCTACCCCAAAGCAATAAAGCATTGTATGAATATGAAGTATTTTTGGTTGCAGTTACCCCCTTAAAACGCTAATGTTAGATTTAACATCTAAAGTGTTGAAGGAGGGAAAACACTTAGAAAGTGTTGTATTCACCACTTTTAAGTGTTGTATTAATCACTTTTAAGTGTTGGATACAACAGCTTAAAATGTTGCATTTAAGACGTATATGTGATAAATACAACAATTTCTAAACGCTTTCCCTCCTCTTACAATTAGGTGTTAAATCTAACATTAGCGTTTTTAGGGTGTAACCCTACCAGGCCGCTCTACCTAACTTTCTATACTATCTTCGAAACAACGAAGGATTTAGAGATGTCACTCCATGATATTATAATTCATAGCTTATTAAATTTTGTGAATCTACTTGCGTATCCCTCCGAGCAGAGGAGTAGTATAGAAAAGCTATTTAAGGTCATATTGACCTCTTTGCACTTAAACTTGTGGCGGTCATGTGGCGATCACGTGATCAAGGCATGTACTGACATGTTCTGGATTGCATCAGCATTGGCTGTGTCACAGGCATTTGATAAGGGTCAGTAATGGATGGCTTGTCATCAGTCACCAATTTGTCTTTGTAATGATTAAAATGATATGTTTGTGTAGTGTACTCGCCCTTCTCATGCTGTTATATATACCCCATATACTAGTAACATGGAGTCAGTATGGATGGATGCTCTCTGGCCCACAGTTAGTTATTCATTTGATAAATGAATCACAATTGACCTTTATGTGGGTGTAGTAACAAATAAAACTTTATATACTCAATATTGTCATAATGTTATATATACCCCATTCTTCTAACACGGAGTGAAGGTAAATCACTCGCCATCTTGTTTGAAATTCTCTTAACAACGTTTTCCGAAACGTAACAAGTACGAGTCGTTTGATTGGTCAATGCACTGGTTGCTACGGTCATCACAAATTCCATGGAATGCGGAAATCTACTTTTCAGAGAGACGGCATTTCACTGATCAGAGAGCTGACAGAGACAGCGATATTGGCCTATCAAATGCCGTGTATCTCGTCATGTTCGGTTGACGTTGTTAACAAAATTGTTTCAACCATATTTGTCGAGTTACATGAAATACATCTTTTTGTTGCAGTAAATAATTAAAATCAATGCAGCAGGTACGTTCAACAAACATCTTTTATTGAATAAAAGGTATGTGCAAAGTATGAACTGTGACTTTTCCCTTGGAAATTTCTATCTAAATTCTGGTTGTAATGGACAGTGCGGTACCTTGTCTGCGACCTTAGTTGGTGGGGTCCATATATGTAGATACATAACTACCACGGATAATTAGGATATTACTGATATACCCATCTTATACTGACCCTTATCAAATGCCTGTGGGCTGTGTGCCAAGTTTTGACCACTATAGGTCTGGCAGCCTTTGACCTTTGTATTCCTCCGCGATGATGCGGTCATGTCTGGCGATGATGCGGTCGCGGAAAAAAGCTTCCGCGGAGAAAAAGTAGTCCCCATAATTCAAACACGCTGCACGGTCCGATTGGGTCGTATGATGTATCAATGTGAAGCATTCGTGAAGGGGCATCTGATGGGCTGGGCGCGGGGTTGAAATAGCGTCATTCTGGGCATGCGCGATGGACCAAGGGTATGGAAATAGACGTTTTGGGATCTAGGGCAGCCACTAATGGTCCAATTGGGTCATATGAGGTATCAATATGAAGCCTATGTGAGGGGGCATCCGACGGGTGGGTGTGGGGTTGGAATATCGGCATTCTGCGCATGCGCAGTAGACCAAGGGTATGGAAATAGACGTTTTGGGGTCTAGGGGAGCCACTAATGGTCCAATTGGGTCATATGAGGTATCAATGTGAAGCATTCGTAAAGGGGCATCCGACGGGTGGGTGTGGGGTTGGAATATCGGCATTCTGCGCATGCGCAGTAGACCAAGGGTATGGAAATAGACGTTTTGGGATCTAGGGGAGCCACTATTGGTCCGATTGGGTCGAGTGAGGTATCAATGTGAAACCTATGTGAGGGGGCATCCGATGGGCTGGGTGTGGGGTTGAAATATGGGCATTCTGCGCATGCGCAGTAGACCAAAGGTATGGAAATAGACGTTTTCGGATCTTTGTGGGCCACTAGTGGTCCTATGGAGTCGTATGAGGTATCAATGTTAAGCCTATGTGAGGGAGCATCCGCCTGGACTAGTGTCTTGGCCGTTGTCAACATTCTGCGCATGCGCAGACAGGGATTTGTGGTAAAAGGGTATGGAAATAGACGTTTTGGGGTCTGGGTGGGCCACTAATGGTCTGATCGAGTCGTATGAGGTAACAAAGTGAAGGATACGTGAGGGGGCATTCGCCTGGACTAGTGTGTCGTTCGTGTTCAACATTCTGCGCATGCGCGAACAGGGAATTGTGGGAAAAGGATATGGAAATAGACGTTTTGGGATCAAGGGGAGTCTCTAGTGGGCCGATGGGGTCGAGTGAGGTATCAATGTGAAGCCTACGTGAGGGGACATCCGCCTGGACTAGTATGTCGACCGTTGTCGACATTCTGCGCATGCGCAGACAGGGAATTGTGGGAAAATTGGAAGGAACGTTTTGGGGTCTAGGTGGGCCACTAATGGTCTGATTGAGTCGAGTGAGGTATCAATGTGATGCATACGTAAGGACGCATCCCCTGGGTGGGTGGGTGTTAGGAATATCGTCATTCTGCGCATGCGCAGGCAGGCCGTTTATGGAAATAGACATTTTGAGGCCGATATGGACCACTATGGGTCCGAATGAGTCTAGGAAAGTGTTATTTTGTAGCTCTCGGGGTGTAGACCACGACCTGAAGGGATGTCCACGTCACCTGTGACGTCACTGGTGACGTCATCAGTGAGAGTATTAGCGAAAGCGGGAGTTTCGGAGGTGCGATGGAGTGCATTTGGAGTAGATAACGTCCTAATGAGTGAGTGAGTGAGTGAGCGAGTGAAGCGTGCACAACGCCGGTGAGGCGTCCCCAACGCCCGTCTTAACGCATGGACGCATTAACGACGGTGAGTGAGTGAGTGAGTGAGTGGGATCCCACTGGCCTAATGGTTCCTCCGTATAGCATAACGCCTTGACGCCATGATACAGACATATACAGAACAACTACAACAACAAGGATGAGAGAACAACAACAACAACAACAAGTTTTTTCATATAGTTTATTTTCCCCTCCATCATAACATACCCACGCTGGGGGAGCCGCGTTGGGTAGGTTTACAATTCAAGAAGTCTCTTGTCCAATCAGAGGCCACCATTTGGTCCTGTCATATTCGTTCTTGCCCGTTAGATGTATTCTCGGCTGTCCAATCAGAAGTCGCCGTTTCAGAAAGTTCCATCTTTGCTCGGTGTGACCTAATATGATTCTTACTCATTCATTCATCCGTCTGTACATCTGTTACAAGTATCTCTTTCGAGATAATCGCGGCCATATTTTTCCATACAAGGAAAAAACGGCCTTTGGTGGCAAGCTCTCACTTCGCCCACTGGAAAAATCTCCTCTCTCCTCGTGCAAAGATCACACCCGGCCAAGGGTACACCTTCAAGGCAGGTCAGGCATCGCTGGCGATGGTAGCGGAGATCCCCGGGCTCTCCCCTGGTTGAACTGTAACCCACACTGAAGAAATCATCTATCATTTCCATAGTTATGGGTGGGTATCTTTTGGTAACTCTTTTGGGAAGTCGAGCGAGAACCGGCACCTGTTCGTCAATCTTCAACGATTGCTCGTGCTGCCTTGGAATTGGCTGGCTTCTCCATTTGATCGGGTCTGGCACAGGTTGTGAGAATGTACATCTAACATGCGTGTTTCCGTATTTATAGTTAGAGATGGGTAGGTTTAAATTCAAGAAGACTCTTGTCCAATCAGAGGCCGCCATTTGCATCTGTCATTCTCGTTCTTGTCCGTTAGATGTATGCTCGGCTGTCCAATCAGAAGTCGCCGGTTCAGAAAGTTCCATCCTTTTGTTCTAGTCCTCCTCGGGCAGGCCTGGATACTCGTCGGGCAGCATGTCCTGAAACAGTTGTTTGGGCATTCTAATCGCATTTTCCAGGGCCTCGGTGGGTGGTAAACCCATATCCTCTTCCAAGTGACGCTTGGTCTTCATGATGGACCTGTGCGTGGGATCGCCTTTCATTTCAAGCGGTAGTAAGGTATACTGTTCATAGATCGCCATGGCTATTTTCCTGATGCGGGTGTACGCCTGTTGTAAGTTATCCTGTCCCGCGTCCTCGATCGCTTCAGCGTGAGTATTGATAGCTGCTGTCACAATACGATCCCAGAAGGTAGGTTCTGCCTCACTTTCCTGGGATGTAGGCTGACTATCTGAGGTCAAGCTCTCCATATCAGTAGATAGACTGTCAGCAATCTTGGATTCGGTATCAGTCGATGCACTCTCATCAATCTCTGTATCAGCATCTCCCTCAACGGGCTCCTCGGAGTCTGGATGGAAAGTCTTCTGGTGTCGCATCATATCGTAATGTCTGGTGAACGTGCGTTCGCACTCAAAGCAAGTATAAGCCATGTCGACGGTTGAACGTCGACTGAGCGTGTTTTAGCAATACACATGCTTTTAAAGACGCCCGTCAACGCTTAGCTTAACGCTTCAACGCCCTGGTGAATTAGCTCAGAAGCTGTAATTTTACTAGACACCAATACATCGAAATACAGTGACGCCCATCAACGCCCGTTGTTACGCTTTAACGCCCATCTCAACGCCATAACGTCCGTCTCAACTCCCGTCTCCACGCCTGTCTCAACGCGTTATGCAATGTCCATCATCACTGGACGTTGATGCTGGAGGTTGAAGAAGATAATTTCCCGTCTCCAGCTGGGTCTCCATAAAGGTTTGAAATGCCTCATGCAGGGTCAGCAGATTCTGGGCACGGGTAGTTGTGTTGGTATCCTCATTGGATATTATCTGTTTCTTATGCAGCAGAAGACATACGCGTGTCATCCATTGGATGTCATCTATGAGCGTGGTAAGATGTGAAGGCATGCGTTGGTGCTGAACGGTGACTCCACCTTGCGCTGTATCAATAATAGCATCGACATTGGCTTGACATAAGGCTTCGGCTAGAATATCCTCGTTGTCGGGTTCAAACAAGTTGGACTCTGTAGTGCTCATGGTGAAATGAGGGGACTGGTGCCGTGTGGTCTATTTATAGTGAGACGCTTTTGGTCTTAATGATGCGTTCGAACAAATGTTTCTTTTGTGCTATTGCGGTGACATACGCCGCTTTCCAGTTCATGTCCGAGGTTTTCAACATCGACGCTGTTCTTTCGATTTTCATATGGACTGGGTCCTTGTCCAACAATTTCATATGGGTCAAGAGGTCGCCATACTGCTGACGTAAAGCCCGTCGTAGTCTGGGTGCCAAAGTATTATGGGCTAACATTGCAGCTTCCTCTTTCGAATGAAACGGATTTGCGGTGAAACTTGTCTCCTGTGGCCTCCAACAGCTCCCCCAGCTCGGCGTCCATTCTTTCTGTGAACAAATCCTTCCATAGCCTCGAGTTCACATTATGTTCATTCCCTTGTACGGGTTTGGGTTGGTCCTTCACGGTTGGGTAGTATTCGGGGACTAATGGTATGAAGGGGACACGCTGTACGGGAGCGGGTTGCTGCTGCTGCTATGCCAGATGTGGACTCGGTGGATAGTGTAGGGGCTGTGGTGATGCCTCACCGGGTAACAGGTGGGTCGTCAGCCGACGATCTTCCGGGGTATGGGCTTTTAAATCTACGAACAGGTAGCCGTACGGACGACTTGTCGCTCCTTGAAACGCCTGCATGAAATGGTCGATGTTCTGCGGATAAATTCGACTACCAAACACACGGATTTGTGCTCTGTCGATGGGGTTGGAAAACAACACAAAGTATTGGCAGTTCAAGGCAATATCTCTGGACGCCTTCCCTTGAGGAAAGAGATTCTGAGTCAAATAGATGACGGACAGATTGCGATGATGGGACCCTTTGATGAATAGGTCGGCGATTTTCGAATTGTCCTTGGCCACACTCATCAGATCATCGAGCACTACCACGTTGGTCTGCTCGGAATCGAAGTAATAGGGTTCGTCTATGTCGTGAGGAATTCCTGGGACAAAGCTCACATTCTGTAACCTTGTAGTTTCGTAGGCGGGCTGCCATTGGAGGAAACAAGCCTATGTTTATGTATACTATGATTGTCTTTTTGAATTTGGTGCTAATACTGTTATATGGAATATGGAATAGGTCTTTGGATTATGGATGCGGATATTCTCTAATGGACGGCGACTGGATTATGAATGACGGACTAGACGCTTGTAATAACACCAAACAAGACGTGTCGGAGCTGGGGTTGCCACACCTTCTTCTAAGAATTTCATCACCCAGGACGTCTTTCCACACCCCGTGGGGCCGCTCACCCTCAATGTAGAGGGATGTTCTACGCCTCTTGGTGGGCCTATAGCGGGACTTGGTGGTGTCTCTTGTCTATGCGTTAGACGCATATGTCTGAGCATATTGTCGCGACGAGAGAGTGTCTTTTGACAGAACGGACATGTACTCGACATGGTACCCGGTCAAAGGATGGATACAGACTGAGGCTAATAGTAGATAATAATTAGCCGGTTCGAGACCAGGGCAGCCGGGGCAGCCGCTGACGAAGTCGCGCGGTGTTCGTCTATTTATAGTGTCACGAACATAGTCCAAGGGGTTGTAGGTCAACGTCTGTTCACCGGACCGCGACAATAGCCCGAGATGTTTGCGGTGGTTCATGTCCGCTCAGCGGGCCGTGTAATTAAAAACAAACTAATTAAAAAATTAAAAACAAATTAAAAATGTTTCTTTAATAAAAAAGATTTAAAAAGTAGGTCAATATAGGAGGATTGTTCTGAGCCAGGGAAGCGGGGAAGCCGATGGTCGACGTGTCGCGAGGTTGTAGGTCTGTTCAGCAGACCGCGTCGATAGCTCGAGGGGATGCTAATGAAAACTAATTCGTTCTATATCCGTTCAGCGGGCCGTGTCTGTAGTTAGCGATGGAGCGTGACTAATGAAAGCAGGCGACTAATTCGGGACCGAAGTCGTATTTATTCCTATGTTGATAGTGTTAAATGAGGCATGAAATGAGTAAATTCCTTAGTTATGCCCCTACAGCCTCCAAATTTTGTTTCGGAGTAAAAAAAAATTTGGATTTTTTTTTTTTTTTTTTTTTTTTTTTTGACTGCCGATTTTCGTCGAATTTTCTACAAATTACCGATGGCGATATCTCGGGAACTAAGAATGATAGCGACTCGCGGCTTACGGCGTCGTATTCCTCTCGTATAGATGCGCGATAAATGTCCTATACAATTTTATCGCCCGACGTTAACTTTCGCCGCAATTAGACGATAATCGGTATCACGTGATTTGGCGATTTCCCGGGAAATAAGCGACATACGCGCACGCTGTTTGGGGCGTTGTATTCCTCGTGTAGGAGTCTACTGTAAAGCTCCTATACGAATTTATCGTATCTCCGTACGTTTCGCCTCTATTCGGCGTCGAAATACGCCCCGTTTACTTAACTCGTCAACGCGAAAATTAGGTCGACCGTCACATGGTCAACTGATAAAATGACCAATGCGTATATAAAGACTTCTCGTGCGCTTCTCACTTTATTCCACGACCGTCGCACCTGTAAAAGCCGATATGTATCGACTAATGGGTAATCTATACGTTCAAGTGAGGGGTGAAGGAAATTCTCCTCGAGTAACATTTCAACTCGCGGCTTACGGCATCGTATTCCTCTCGTATAGATGCGCAATAAAGGCCCTATACAATTTTATCGCCCGACGGTAACTTCCGCCGCAATTAGACGATAATCGGTGTCACGTGATTCGACCATTTCTCGCGAAATAAGCGACATACGCGCACGCTGTTTGCGACGTTGTATTCCTCGTGTCGAGGTCTACCGTAAAGCTCCTATACGGATTTATCGTATCTCCGTAACTTTTCCCGCTATTCGGGTGCGCATGCGTGGTGGTGGTGATGATGGTGGTGGTGGTAGTGTACTGGATCCACACACACACACTTGGAGCGATAATATGCTCTTTCTTGCACCCGGAGAATGTAAAATGTGTATGTTTTATGGGAAAATAGGACGATTTGTCAACCATAGTGTTCCAGCACAGGCAGCAAATTCACACACTTGGAGCCATAGTATACTCTTTCTTGCACCCGGAGAATGTAAAATTTGTGTGTGGTCATAAGCAGGTCGAGACGACCTTTGCAACTAGGTTAGTAGGTCAAGTTGACGTCATATCCGCGTCAAAGGTCACTTCCGGTCACGGTACGGCCCAACAAGAGTTATCTCTCCCTACATAGCGGTCTGTTAGGTCTTACCTTAACGCCTTATCCTAACGCCCTAGCATACCAGTTTTTCTTTTCTGGGCAAACCCTTGTTCTATTTATAGATCACACGGAAGTAGTAGAGAACGGGGAGTTTCGGAGGTGCAATGAAGAGCGTTTGGGGAGATGAGGGCCTTTATCCATACGGCTACCTGGTAAGTTACCATAGCGTATGTGAGAAGGAGGAGGAGGAGGAGGAGGAGGAGGAGTAGGAATGAGGAGGAGGAGGAGGAGGAGGAGGAGGAGGAAGAGTGAGGAGGAGGAGGAGGAGGAGAAGGAGGAGGAGGAATTATATGACTAGTATAAAATAGAGACAAAGCAATACGAAGACTACTAAATAACCGCTTTATTCATCAACTCATAGCACTGCACAAATAATGAGAGAAAACTGCTTATGTGAAATACATCTCCATTGTCGTGGGTATCATTTCGACATCTAGTCTTCCATTCAATGTTTATGTACGAATATTTCCACTGGGAGGTTTCTAAAGGAATGCAAAAATTTCTCTCATAGAGTTATGATATAGGTATGACAACTTGAAATGTCGTAAAGAGGTGCTTGACGAGGTTTGGCGGACACACAGTCTATACAACGGTATAAGTTTCGTCTCTAGGACGATTCTCAGGGAATTACAGGGGTCTTTATTGGGAATGGACGTTTTCGGAGCCCTCGTTGTCACTCAAAGTCGATTGAAGAAGATAATTTCCAGTTTCCAGCTGCGTCTCTATGAAGCTTTGAAATGCCACATGCAATGTCAGCAGATTCTGGGCACGGGTAGTTGTGTTGGTATCGTCTTCGGATCCTATCTGTTTCTTATGCAGTAGAAGACATACTCGGGTCAACAATTGGATGTCATCTAAGAGCGTGATAAGATGACAACGCATGCGTTGGTACTGAGAGGCACCACCTTGAGGTGTATTGATAATAGCATCGAGTTGAACGTGGGTTCTACGTAACGCTTCGGCTAGAATATCCCCATCGTGGGGTTCAACGTTTACATCGGTCAGCGTGGGCTCGGTAGCGTTCATGGTGAGATATAGAAGATGTTGCCGTGTGGGCCAGCCTTATAGATTCGCAGACGGACTACCATTGGCTATAGCAGTCGATGAAGATCCTCCTCCTCCTTCTCCTCCTCCTCCTCCTCCTCCTCACTCTTCCTCCTCCTCCTCCTCCTCCTCCTCCTCTTCCTCCTCCTCATTCCTACTCCTCCTCCTCCTCCTCCTCCTTCTCACATACGCTATGGTAACTTACCAGGTAGCCGTATGGATAAAGGCCCTCATCTCCCCAAACGCTCTTCATTGCACCTCCGAAACTCCCCGTTCTCTACTACTTCCGTGTGATCTATAAATAGAACAAAAGTTTGCCCAGAAAAGAAAAACTGGTATGCTAGGGCGTTAGGATAAGGCGTTAAGGTAAGACCTAACAGACCGCTATGTAGGGAGAGATAACTCTTGTTGGGCCGTACCGTGACCGGAAGTGACCTTTGACACGGATATGACGTCAACTTGACCTACTAACCTAGTTGCAAAGGTCGTCTCGACCTACTTATGACCACACACAAATTTTACATTCTCCGGGTGCAAGAAAGAGTATACTATGGCTCCAAGTGTGTGAATTTGCTGCCTGTGCTGGAACACTATGGTTGACAAATCGTCCTATTTTCCCATAAAACATACACATTTTACATTCTCCGGGTGCAAGAAAGAGCATATTATCGCTCCAAGTGTGTGTGTGTGGATCCAGTACACTACCACCACCACCATCATCACCACCACCACGCATGCGCACCCGAATAGCGAGGAAAGTTACGGAGATACGATAAATCCGTATAGGAGCTTTACAGTAGACTCCTACACGAGGAATACAACGCCCCAGACAGCGTGCGCGTATGTCGCTTATTTCCCGGGAAATCGCCGAATCACGTGATACCGATTATCGTCTAATTGCGGCGAAAGTTAACGTCAGGCGATAAAATTGTATAGGACATTTATCGCGCATCTATACGAGAGGAATACGACGCCGTAAGCCGCGAGTCGCTATCATTCTTAGTTCCCGAGATATCGCCATCGGTAATTTGTAGAAAATTCGACGAAAGTCCAAAAAAAAAAAAAAAAAAAAAAATCCAAATTTTTTTTTACTCCGAAACAAAATTTGGAGGCTGTAGGGGCATAACTAAGGAATTTACTCATTTCATGCCTCATTTAACACTATCAACATAGGAATAAATACGACTTCGGTCCCGAATTAGTCGCCTGCTTTCATTAGTCACGCTCCATCGCTAACTACAGACACGGCCCGCTGAACGGATATAGAACGAATTAGTTTTCATTAGCATCCCCTCGAGCTATCGACGCGGTCCGCTGAACAGACCTACAACCTCGCGACACGTCGACCATCGGCTTCCCCGCTTCCCTGGCTCAGAACAATCCTCCTATATTGACCTACTTTTTAAATCTTTTTTATTAAAGAAACATTTTTAATTTGTTTTTAATTTTTTAATTAGTTTGTTTTTAATTACACGGCCCGCTGAGCGGACATGAACCACCGCAAACATCTCGGGCTATTGTCGCGGTCCGGTGAACAGACGTTGACCTACAACCCCTTGGACTATGTTCGTGACACTATAAATAGACGAACACCGCGCGACTTCGACCTATTCATGACGTCACCTCGACCTACTTATGACGTCATCGGCTGCCACGGCTGCCCTGGTCTCGAACCGGCTAATTATTATCTACTGCTAATGGTGTTCAAACGACCTTATATGACCACTCACTCACTCACTCACTCCCTCATTCACTCACTCACTCCCTCGCTCCCCCACTCACAGATCCCAAAATGTCTGCTTTCTATACTACGGCCAGACTGCGCATGCGCAAAATGATGAAAACGGAGGAACCATTAGTCCAGTCGGATCCCACTCACTCACTCACCGTGGTTAATGCGTCCATGCGTTAAGACGGGCGTTGGGGACGCCTCACCGGCGTTGTGCACGCTTCACTCACTCACTCACTCACTCACTCATTAGGCCGTTATCTACTCCAAATGCACTCCATCGCACCTCCGAAACTCCCGCTTTCGCTACTACTCTCACTGATGACGTCACCAGTGACGTCACAGGTGACGTGGACATCCCTTCAAGTCGTGGTCTACACCCCGAGAGCTACAAAATAACACTTTCCTAGACTCATTCGGACCCATAGTGGTCCATATCGGCCTCAAAATGTCTATTTCCATACTACGGCCTGCCTGCGCATGCGCAGAATGACGATATTCCTACCACCCATCCACCCAGGGGATGCGCCCTCACGTATGCATCACATTGATACCTCACTCGACTCAATCAGACCATTAGTGGCCCACCTAGACCCCAAAACGTTCCTTCGAATGCACTTTTCCCACAATTCCCTGTCTGCGCATGCGCAGAATGTCGACAACGGTCGACATACTAGTCCAGGCGGATGCCCCCTCACGTAGGCTTCACATTGATACCTCACTCGACCCCATCGACCCAGTAGGGACTCCCCTTGATCCCAAAACGTCTATTTCCATACCCTTTTCCCACAATTCCCTGTTCGCGCATGCGCAGAATGTTGAACACGAACGACACACTAATCCAGGCGAATGCCCCCTCACGTATCCTTCACATTGATACCTCATACGACTCGATCAGACCATTAGTGGCCCACCCAGACGCCAAAACGTCTATTTCAGACCATTAGTGGCCCACCTAGACCCCAAAACGTTCCTTCGAATGCACTTTTCCCACAATTCCCTGTCTGCGCATGCGCAGAATGTCGACAACGGTCGACATACTAGTCCAGGCGGATGCCCCCTCACGTAGGCTTCACATTGATACCTCACTCGACCCCATCGACCCAGTAGGGACTCCCCTTGATCCCAAAACGTCTATTTCCATACCCTTTTCCCACAATTCCCTGTTCGCGCATGCGCAGAATGTTGAACACGAACGACACACTAATCCAGGCGAATGCCCCCTCACGTATCCTTCACATTGATACCTCATACGACTCGATCAGACCATTAGTGGCCCACCCAGACGCCAAAACGTCTATTTCCATATCCTTTTCCCACAATTCCCTGTCTGCGCATGCGCAGAATGTTGACAACGGCCGAGACACTAGTCCAGGCGGATGCCCCCTCACATAGGCTTCACATTGATACCTCATACGACTCCATAGGACCACTAGTGGCACACAAAGACCCGAAAACGTCTATTTCCATACCCTTGGTCTACTGCGCATGCGCAGAATGCCCATATTTCAACCCCACACCCAGCCCATCGGATGCCCCCGCACATAGGTTTCACATTGATACCTCACTCGACCCAATCGGACCAATAGTGGCTCCCCTACAGCCCAAAACGTCTATTTCCATACCCTTGGTCCACCGCGCATGCGCAGAATGACGCTATTTCAACCCCGCACCCAGCCCATCAGATGCCCCTTCACGAATGCTTCACAATTGATACCTCATACGACCCAATCGGACCATGCAGCGTATTTGAATTCTGGGGACTACTTTTTCTCCGCGGAAGCTTTTTTCCGCGATCGCATCACCGCCAGACATGACCGCATCACCGCGAGGGAATACAAAGGTCAAAGGTTGCCAGACCTATAGTGGTCAAAACTTGGCACACAGCCAATGCTGATGCAATCCAGAACATGTCAGTACATGCCTTGATCACGTGATCGCCACATGACCGCCACAAGTTTAAGTGCAAAGAGGTCAATATGACTTTAAATAGCTTTTCTATACTACTCAGAGGATCACGGGTAAATATAAAATGGCGACCATAAGGGTGAGACTTGAGGTTACATTCTCGTGGTTTTTCTTCCAAATATTTGAGTTTTTCTCACATAAAAGTTTTCAATTCACATCGAATAATTATTTCCTAAATTATTATATATTTTGTGTGAGAAAATAGCATAAAATCGGAAAAGCGGATCGAAAATCAACCAAAACAATGCAGTTTTGTAATATGACGTCATCAGATCGGTCATCTTGGATTTTTTTTACATTTTCTGGCAGAGCGCGACTCTAAGATATATTGTGGGGAGTTTCAATACACTAGTCAGAAAAATAAAAGGAACAAGAACAAATGGTATGTTACCCCGCTCTGTCGCCGAGCGTACAACGCAAAGCTCATGCTTGGGCGCCGAAATTGTCTTGCTCGGGCGCCGGATTTTTTGCTCGGGCGCCGCCCCTGGAAATGCGCGAACAACTCCCAATCATTGGAGGCGAATCTATTCAGTTGGAAAGTATCCAGCTTCTTGACCCCAGAAGAAGCCAGTTGTTAAAATTGATATTATTTTGTAATAAAGTTTTTTAAAAATACCAGAAATATTTGTATGTTTGAATATATTAGAATTAAGTCGTGAGAGTCCATGTACAATTTTGTACATGACAAACGATGTCTGTACGATTTACTGACTGAAACAACCGAAATACGTTGCATGGAATCTGCCTGTAATGATTGAACAAGAGAACATTCGAGGTTACCTGCAAAAAAAATGATGCGGCGCTCGGTCGCCGTAGTACAGTGCTCGGGCGCCCACAGACTTCAGACTTCAGACTTCTTTATTTAGCTAATCACAGCGCCCAACAGATTGAGCAGAACAATTACAGTACAGTAATGATTAGAATGATTCACCGTATTGAAACCAAATCAGCACCCCCCTCCCCACAGCAGCCTGGCCTGTAGGATATCGGACGGCCGATGTCCATGCATAATTATTTCCAGCAAATCATGAAAATCAATAAATATACAAAAACAGTATCGCAAGTACACGATTACCCCAGGGGCGTCACTAGGATTTCAAAAAGGGGGGTGCGAATGTTTTGAATTTGCAGCGAAAGTTCATAGGGGGATCGACTATCACAGCACAACAGGCAGGGGTCCAGGGGCCGCTTAGGCCCCAGAAGCCCCGGGGTCCTAGATCGCCGGAGAAGCGTTCTAAGCGAAGTGTTTCTTATAAAACAGGGCTATTCCACCAAGCGCCTCCACTCAAAGTTTCTCAAATTTGGCGATACATATCGCATGCTGATAGCAAAATACGAACGTAGCGTGCAAGATCTATGGGGCTACGTTTCGTAACATGTGTCTAATTCCGCTTAACCCGGGGCTAGGGGCCGTATGAGCCCATGTACTTCAAGATCCTCATGGTACTCATATGAACAGTCACAATCAAAGCGTGACTGAGGTACATCATTTTTAGATGACGACTCTATAACGAATATTATGGATTAAGAATACTGATCAGCGATACGGATTTGATATTTTGGAACATCATGATGTCTTGCCGGCATCATTGAAAACTGTTGACCGCTTCTCTCTTGCAGGAAACAAGCCTATGTTTTTGTATACTTTTGTCTTTTTGAATTTGGTGCTAATACTGTTATATGGAAATGGAATAGGTCTTTGGATTATGGACGCGGATATTCTCTAATGGACGACGGCTGGATTATGAATGACGGACTAGACGCTTGTAATTTCCCCGGATATAAATCTGAACATAATGTATGCAGATTTATGGTTCTATTTTCACGTTTGTTTCGCATTTAAAACAACCTCATGCCTGAATCCATTTGACTTTCTAGTTATATTTAATACATGCAAAACGATGACCTTTACGTCATGGAACAATTAGAAACCAGTACGCGTACCTATAAGTAGTATACAAAGCGTAAATGGAGGCCAATTGACCTCAGAAATTTGCATATGACCTCTGTGACGTCACGCGCCAGCCAATCAGAAGCGAGTATTGTGTCACATGGGGTCATGTGTGGTGGTGGTGGGTGGGTGGTGGGTTTAAGATGGCGGCTGTGGTGGTGGTGGGTGGGTGGTGGGTTTAAGATGGCGGCTGTGGTGGTGGTGGGTGGGTGGTGGGTTTAAGATGGCGGCTGTGGTGGTGGTGGGTGGGTGGTGGGTTTAAGATGGCGGCTGTGGTGGTGGTGGGTGGGTGGTGGGTTTAAGATGGCGGCTGTGGTGGTGGTGGGTGGGTGGTGGGTTTAAGATGGCGGCTGTGGTGGTGGTGGGTGGGTGGTGGGTTTAAGATGGCGGCTGTGGTGGTGGTGGGTGGTGGGTTTAAGATGGCGGATTGTAGAAAAACGTATAAAAGGAGGCGATTTTTAGGGGAGGGGAGTATTCATTGCACTACCTACCTGACTCACGTGACCAGCCTGCCTGCCTGCCTGCTTTACCTGCCTGCCTGCTTGCCTATCCGCTTGTATGACACGAAAGCATGAGACGTGGAGAAGATTTTCCCTGGGACCCAGCAGCACCTCCGGTTGAAGTCTTGCCTGAAGACGAGCGTGTCAGGGACATTTATCGACGTCACTGGGCTACCATACGCCATTGTTTTCACCGTGACCGTCGTCTATTGGACTTGTATAACTATCGACTGCAGGACCTCACGTATTTGTCTACCTATGCCGAGAACATTTTCACAGATCAGGTGACAGCGTTCAAGTTGAATATCACATTCGGGTACATTTTACGGCACAAGGAGACGGACCAGCTGCGGTATTATTATCCCAGCAATAATACCTATGTGTTTGATCAGCCGTTCACGGTGACGGATGCGATTTCTCTGGAGCCACTCATCGACCAATTGACTACGTTGGATCCATTGGAATGGGCCCGGTTGCAACGCCCCAATACCCAATGGCTTGTGGAAATGGTGACCAACGTCACATTTTTCGTCACGAAAATGAGAGATCATCCTATCGGTGCTCCTGTACTACTACCCCCGTGGTTGCTTCATCGACCCGGCCTGTATGCATTAACAGCAGGGAAAAACGGGTCCTACAAAGACCGGAAATGTCTGTTTCGGTGTTTGGCCGTGCATCTGGACGAGTGTAACCCCAAGTGTTGTGACAGAGTGGCCAATGACTATTGGCAACAGTATTTACAGCAGCAAGACTTGGATAAGCGGCACTTCCGTGGAGTTCCGTTCAAGAATTTGGATGACGTGGAAACACTGTTCAACATCAATATCTTTGTATACCGATTACGATGCGAGGAGGAGGATACATTTGTGGCTGAATTGGTTCGTCGTTCAACAGAACGGTATGCTGCTACGATGAAAGTCAATGTGTTCGACGACAATGGCGTGAGTCATTTTTCGCTGATCTACAATATGAGCCAGTACGCTCAGTCTTTCAGTTGTACCCAATGCCATCGGGTGTTTCACCGTTCCACCGACTTACATCGCCACGAGAAAATCTGTGACAACAGTGTCAAGCGAGTATATCCGGGTGGTGTGTATCATAATGCGCCTACTATTTTCCAGGAACTGGCCGATGAGGGTGTGATCATACCGGATGTGGATCGTTATTTTCCCTACCGGGCGTGTTACGATTTTGAGGCCCTGTTGGAGCCCATGGACATGTTTTCAGCGAAAACGCAGTGGACGCAGCGCCATATTCCTCTGAGTGTCAGTATTTCCAGCAACGTACCTGGCTATGACGCTGTACCGGTATGTTTCGTGTCCACGGGGGATTCCCATGAGTTGATCATCCGCATGATGGAGTATTTAGAGGAAGTCAGTGCGGCTAGTACAGAACTATTGGTGTCCAAGTTCCAGGACGTACTGGACCAGCTGGACGATCGCATTCCTATACCGGGTGTAGCGTTTAGTGACGATGAAGAGTCCGAGTCCGAGTGGGAGCCCGAGTCGCAGCCCCTGCAGTCGCAGGATGTGCCTTTACCGAAACCGTATGCGGAGAAATTGAAAGTGCGCTTCCTACAATATCTAGGCCAGTTACCGGTGCTAGGTTTCAATTCGGGGCGCTATGATTTGAACATGGTGAAGGAATTTCTTTACCCCTACTTGGCCCAGTCGAATACCCTCAAGTCCGTGATCAAGAAGATCAATAATCATATGGCCCTCACTACCACATCACTGCATTTCCTGGATGTACGGAACTACTTAGCTCCTAATTGTAGCTATGATCAGTGGGTCAAGGCATATAACTGTGCACAAACCAAAGGGAGGTTCCCTTACACGTATATATCAACGCTCGATCGTTTGCAGGAAACACAGTTGCCACCCCGGCACGCCTTCTTTGATGATTTGAAGCAAGTGGAATGTCCGGAAGACACGTACCGGGAACTACAGCAGGTATGGAACGATCAACATATGCACACCTTGCGAGATTTCCTGATATGGTATAATAACCTAGATGTGGTTCCTTTCCTGGAAGCGGCCGAGAAAATGGTGCAACTCTTTCGTCGCCAAATGCACGTCGACATCTTCAAGGAGTGCTTGAGTTTACCGGGTCTGGCGCTTCGCCATCTTTTTCAAGAGTGTGCTACGTACTTCTCGCTGATACAGCAAAAAGATGCAGACATGCATGATTGTCTAAAGCAGAACATTGTCGGCGGGCCGAGTCTTATTTTTCACCGTTATCACGAGAAGGACGTCACTACTCTCCCCAGTGGAAAACCCTGTGCTAAGATCATCGGATTCGATGCGAATGCCTTGTACCTGTGGTCGCTGGCCCAACCTATGCCCAGTGGCCATTATACACGTTGGTTGGCGGAAGATCGGCATTTTACACCGCAACGTACACCCTACAAGCATCTGGCTGATCAGTGGTTGGATTGGGAAGCCTATCGACGGGCAATTTATATACGACACCAAACCAACGCCACAGAGAAGCGCATAGGAGATCGTCGACTTCCCGTCGATGGGTTTGCCCTGGTGGGTAGCACACCCACCGTATTCCAATTTTACGGTTGCTATTGGCACGGTCACGAATGCCATTTCAGCGCTGGACGCTTCAACGAACGACGTGGAAAAACACCGGAAGAATTACGGGAAGAAGTAGTGGAGAACGGTGATTATGTGAAAGAGAGAGGATACCATTTGATTGAAATGTGGGAGTGTGAATTTCACACGATGTGCCAGGCCCTGCCCCATTTACGACGTTTCCTAAAAGAGCGCGAGTACCCCTTGAGTCGTCGGCGACTTCTGAGTCTGCCACAGATGTTCGACGCCATTCGTTCGGGGGACCTCTACGGCTTTGTCGAATGTGATTTGCATGTTCCCGACACTCTCAAGCCTCTCTTCGCCCAGTGCCCTCCCATCTTTAAGAACACGCTGGTGGGTCGGGCTGATATTGGGGACACCATGAGGACCTATGCGGAGCAACACGAGTGTTTGCCTCAACCTCGACGGATGTTGATTGGTAGTATGTGGGCCGAGAAAATCTTGCTGGGCACTCCCTTACTGCAGTGGCACATGAACCACGGTTTGGAAATTACCCAAATATACCAAGTGATACAGTACGTACCCGACGCTTGTTTTGCGGAGAATGCCGACATCGTGACGTCGGCCCGTCGTCAAGGTGATGAATACCCGAGTGAGGCCATCATCGGTGAATGTTGGAAGTTGACTGGCAATGGTTATTATGGAAAAACGGTTACGAACCAGGATAAGCACGTCAACGTGAACATTTGTGCTACTACCCAAGCCCGCAAAAAAGTGAATTCTCCTCTGTTTCGGTCCGTGGAGGTTATCAATGACGACACCTATGAAGTCACTTCAGCCAAGAAGACTATCCGTTACAACCTACCCCTGCAGATTGGATGTATGGTATATCAGGTGGCCAAGCTGAGGATGCTGCAGTTTCTGTATGATTTCATGGGTGTGTATTTTAATCCATCAGACTGGCAACTCATGGAGATGGATACGGACTCGGCCTACATGGCCGTCTCTAATGCGGATTGGGAGTCCCTGGTGAAACCGGAGTTACGTACCCAGTATGAAGCGGAACGCGACCAGTGGCTACCTCGACGTGACCATTACCAGTACGATAAGCGTACACCGGGCCTGTTCAAGCTGGAGTGGAGTGGGGATGCTATGATTGGTCTCTCCTCCAAGACGTATTACTGTTACGGAGGAGGAGACCAAAATAAGTTTAGCTGCAAAGGGGTGAGCCGGCGCGATCCCAACATCGACAAAGCCTTGTACTTGAACGTGCTGCAAAGCCAGGCCAGTGCGAGTGGTACTAACCGAGGATTTCGGGTAGTAGATCACCAGATGCGGACGTACATTCAGCAACGAGACGCCTTTACTTTCTTTTACCCGAAACGGAAAGTGTTGGCCGATGGTGTGAGTACCACTTACTTGGACTTGTGAACAATGTCGAACTATAACTGTTGATACACAAATGTAAAAGTCAGGATGGCCGAGTGGTCTAAGGCGCCGGTATTAAGTGCTGGTCGGCATTGCCGTACGTAGGTTCGAATCCTACTCCTGACAGAACTTTTTTGTACCTTAATCTTACCACCACTACTATTCTATTTGTATCTATTCTATACCTTCTTGTGGACTTAAATAAAAAAAAAAAAAGTCAAACCCCCATCATTTTTTGTGTTTTTTCATCAATTTTTATTCAACATCAATGAACGTCAGAACAACAACGTCATAACAATAACGTGATAATAATAAAAAAACAAGTGGCCTGCGCGCAGTGCATTTTTAAGTTAACCAGAGAAATGGAGCATGCACATTAAAACGAGAGGCCGTCCAGTCATAGACCAGGACATCACGGTCTTCGGCTTGACAATAATCATCAAACATGTGTACGATGGTTGGCATAGAATGTCCTCTACTCCGGTGAGTGAGATAAAACACACAGTACTGGCCGCACACACTACTCAAGGGTCCTTGTAATCTTTGAGTATTCCAACGCCACATTGTAGTAGAGACGTCCATGAATTTCACCAAATCGGCATGTAGGGGTGCAAGTCCGTAGGAATCAAAGTAGTCGCCTTGGCCTAGGGTGTCCACGTACACAGCTACCCAATGTTCACCGGGTTGACACCCCGGGTCTGTATTCAGGATGTAGGCTGCTGGGGTGGTGGAGTGGGTGGGAAACACATTGCGTGGAAACACACCTCGAAAGGGGATCTTCGGATCTCGCTGGAGTATACCCATCAGCTGTTCTGTATCCATCACTCTAGTTGGCGTAGTCACACAGCACGTTTCTTTGCTGATCCACGCTGATGACGTTATCAAACTCGGCGTAGCAAATCACGTTAATGGTCTGGGCTAGAGCGGTAGCGAAACGCAGTTCCAACCGTAGGTTTCCTTTCTTCAGCAAGGCCAGTTGATGATCGTGTTCCAAGGTGGGAGTGAGGTCAAAGGCGAACAGTGTGTACCCACGGTAAAAGTCTCGTCGAGTGATGGTATTTCCTTCGTCCTGGTTGTTTTGTCCTGTGGCTGTAAACAGGTTCAGGTAGCTGCGCACATAGTTTTGGTTACCAAAATCCAGTTGTAAGGGGCGGGCTGAAATTTGATGGCCAGCCACGTGCAGTGCCAAAAAGTTCAGGTTGAAATGTTGAAAGGCGAACGGATTCTCATCTCATTGAAAGCGGTGTTGGTCACACACCCTATGGTAATACGTTTAGGGAGATCCCCTAAAAATAAATTTTCACGATTGGCCATCATCGTACCGCCTGGCACAGAGAACACCTTGGTCTGTACGCGTCGGATGGGGTACAGGGCTGGTTTTTTCGATAAGGCTTCCATGTGACTCACCAACACGCCCTGTTGCAAATCCACCGTACGCACAAACAGGGCTGCATCTTCTAGGATGATCTTGTAATTGGGGGCCGCTCCACCGGCCATTAAGGCGAACGCAGGTGTGGAACGGATCAACTTGATCTTGATGGATACACCGTTCATCATGTAGCGGTCTTGCAGGAACAGATCGGCGTGGAGTCGTCCCATCATATCGACGGACTTGCTATCGGCTGTCAAGTTTTTGCGGTTGACCAACCCATTATTGGCAGCCAGCACGCTATTCATGGAGCCGGCTGTATCCTTGTAGTACAGCGCGGCTTGCAAGTGGGATTTTTTGGCATCTGCACCGTACGACAACAGCGTCTCCATGTAGGCTCGGTACGGGTACGTATTGGTCGACGTACTGATGAGTCTATCGCTCAGACTCATATCCACCTGTTGGAACAAGGAGTGCAGCCAAAGATTCACTGGGCCTACTACTGCATCGTCCGCTACGTTGCCCCCGGCTGCGTCCACTATTTTGGCTTTCACGTACAAGTAGGTGTGGGCTAAATCCAGGTAGGCTGTATCTTTGTTTTCAATGGTAAATTCCACGGGGCCCGTCCCCGTCAGGCTAGCCAGGGGTCGATGTTCTACCCAACGGCCTTCGGCTACACTGGTTTGGATGGGTGGAATAGTCCACAAATCCAATTCACTGTTGGTAGACGGACACGACTCGGAGTGAATGAATGCCATTATGCGAAGATGTCTCTCCTACTACTCTTCTTCTTCTTCTTCTTGTGGGTCTTAGCCCTCCGGGGTGTGCGTCGTCGGTGTGTTGGACGTCGAATGACTCTTCGCTGTGTCCGGGGTTGTCTGTTAAGGGCTTTGGCGATCAAGACGCTACCGGCTTCTTTAGCCCGTCGTTTCAAGGCTTGTCGGGGTGCTGTGCCTCCCATCACATCACCAGCCACGCGCAATCCACTGCGTACCGCTTGTTTGCCTACCGCTTTTACACCCCGTGTGACCAAGGGTAAGAACGTTTTCACAATGCTGCCCAGTATGTTTCCCAATCCGTGACCTCGTTGCATGCGTGCACCGCTAAAGATGGGCAAGCCTCCCCCCGTTTGTTTCTTGTAGTAGTCGGCATAGCTGGGTGTATGACACTGGTAAGGCACGTACATTATACGAAGTGAGGAGAACGGGCTTGTCGGAAATGAAGTGTCAGCACCACTTTTCCTCGTTCGAATGGCACCGGGTGTCCCGTGTCATCTCTTATATCTACCGTGATCGTGTTGATATCGGTATGTCGTACGGGCAGGTAGAGTATATGGTTGAAACTCTGGTTGACTTGATCGCCATACGACTTGCTAATGGGCACCACCCGTAACAGAGGTGTGTTCACATCACCCACAATATGGTTGTCCACTGCGTCCGAGTAGACGTAGAGTGCGTACATGCCTACTTTCATATCCATCACATCGTCACCGTTGTCGGTGGTGGGCCCCGGGTACACTCTGAAAGGCAGACCTAACATTTGCTGTAGTGTAGGACTGAGTGTCACAGACACGTTAGGGCTCAGCAGGATACAGGCCTTGTCGTTGTGTGGGTTGATAGTCAAGATTATGTGATTCTTGAAAGGGTAGACTTGCAGGGGTTTTGATTTATTCGTGGCCTCCCGTAGAGACTTGTACTCCAACAAGGACAGCAGACCCTCTATGAACTTCTGGGGCGTATCGTATTGGCCTTCGGGGAGAATGAGTTTGGTGACTTTGCTTTCGTACGTCACTTCGTACCATACTTCTTGGTCTCGTACGTTGTACCACGAGTAAGGGTACTGAATATCTACCAGTCCACATTCCCATCGACCCGGTAAATGTAACGGTTGTGGTAATTGAGTGACATACTTGGCCAAGGTGTTGTCAGGAAACACATCGAGTGAACTATTACTGGGCAACGTCAGGTAAAACATGACGACTGAGTTGTTCTGGCTTCTGCACCGGGTTTTTATAGGGAGGTCACCCTCCCCCCTTAGTAAGGTACCCCTTAGTAAGGGTCCCAGTAAGGTCCCCAGGTCTTGGGCTGCTGACCTCGGCGTCGTGATGGTCGCGGTGACTTAGCTCTGGGGGTTTGCAGGGGATGGCGTGGTAAAAGAGGTGACGAAGTAGGTACCCGCCGTGAGGGTGTTTTGGGCGGCGTGTCAGGTTGCCATTCACGTTCCCAGGTATGGGGAAGTCGAGAGGGTGCTTGCATCCACTTCCAGCGTTCACGATTTCCTACCAATTCTTGAGGAGTGTGTGTGTCTTTTAATCCCTGAGCAAAGGCTTCCCAACCCGGTGGATTAGAGTGTTTGCGAGAACGTACCATATCGTTGATTAAATCGGTCAT
>JAVTVY010004432.1:0-41691 GCA_036873755.1 Hanleya hanleyi
AGAGGCAAGGAATTGTACAACATTGCACCTCTGTAATTCAGAGTACGTTTCCCTGTTTCAAGATGGTTCTGAGTGAGTGATAACAGGCCATTTGCTGCCGATCTTGTATTGTAGTTGTGCAACTCCTTAACTCTAGTATACTTACTATTCAAATACGAAGGACCTTCGCCGTTGACACACTTATGTACAAACTGGCACACATGAAAATCTTGTAAGAAAATAATATTGACATAAAAATGGTGTCACTATATAGATAAATCTCCAAATATATTCCTGAAAAGGGTGAATTCCAATGTCACTCGATGATTCATATTAAATGTACTCAAGCATCTACACACGCTCGTTGCACCTGCACAGGGTTAAATAACCTAACACTGCTCCGGATGCCACGGCGCAAAGATATCCCCTAGATACATGCATTTTTCACCTTTCAGAGTAAATTGTAGGATTTTGATTGGTTAAGTTCGCTAGTGCATCAGATCGTATTGCATGTCTTCGTTGGCCACCGTTGGTATACCAATCCGCCTATTGCCCTATTCGTAATGCCGGTTTCGGCCGCAAGGTGGCGCTAGCGCTCACGGCACTTTTGGTCTGTTCCGGTTGTCTGCTAAACGGAACATGTGCAGGAGGGAAGGCGGGTATTGTATTTCGCCTCGTTTCGTCAGATTTTCTCACTGATGGAGACGTCCTTGGTAGTTTACGTAAGTATAGTCATCAAGTCTACTTTTTACTCGTTTGTACAAGCATAATAAAAGCCGCTTTGTCAACAAATTGGGCAATCAAAGCTCGTCGTTGTTGTTGCTATAAAACATTTGTTTAGTTATAGTAGAGACTTGCGTGTCATCGACTGATTCGACTCAGGGATAAGGATCTTTTTTGCAGAAGAAATACATGGTATAATAATTAGATAATTAAAAAATTAAAAATAAGTAGCTATTAGTGCAAAAACTACTTCCTCAGTATTTATGAGAAGTTAGAAGACATATGGCACATTGATTTCCTGTTCAGTGTGTCTTTTCACAATAAAATTATGAAACACTACCAGCCGTCCCGACTGAGGCGGGTTGGGTTCTTGTTTATCACATTATAATCATACAGCTACATTAACAGCTACATGGTAGTCGGGTTAACTAATAATCCGATTATTTCTCACAGTACTTGATCAAACAAACTGGGCCCTGCTGATTGTTTTCAGTAGAGTGTGGTTTAATCAGGCTGAACTGCCGGCCACCCACCATGTTTATAACAACAACGAGCTTTGATTGCCCAATTTGTTGACAAAGCGGCTTTTATTATGCTTGTTCAAACGAGTAAAAATTAGACTTGATGACTATACTTACGTAAACTACCAAGGACGTCTCCATCAGTGAGAAAATCTGACGAAACGAGGCGAAATACAATACCCGCCTTCCCTCCTGCACATGTTCAGTTTAGCAGACAACCGGAACAGACCAAAAGTGCCGTGAGCGCTAGCGCCACCTTGCGGCCGAAACCGGCATTACGAATAGAGCAAAAGGCGGATTCAGATTTCTGGTATACCAATGCTGCCGAGGACGCGCGTGCAACACCTGCAGACAAAGACTGTTTCAGACGAATTTGTCTGCGAAAGTTTGCATAGGCGATTTCCGCCACTGGAACAAGTTGTGTGAGGCAAATTGCGTATTTGCGGATGAAGATAAGAAATAAATTATCATCGAAAGCTTCATACGCCGCATAAACATGAACGTCAGAATGTCAGCTAAGTATTTCATCCAGTTTATTGTTCATCGCGAAACAGATCGAAAAGGAATCAACGCTGCCTGTCCACTCGCCCTTCAGGCTCGTGAAAATATTTATCCTCTCGACGAAATATCAGCCTGTATTCCCAAGCAAATGCATGGTATAACTTAAAATATCGTATCCGTATATATACCCTAACAACAACAATTAAACTCAACATACAAGATGATGGACAAAAAGATGCGGAAGTACTGACAAGAAGTCACATGACCCCAGAGGCCAATATTCTGACTTCATAATGCATCACAAGAACCAAATTGATTCTTGTGATGATTTGTATCTCAGTCTCATTTTCATTTTAGATGTTCATGTGGATCCAAATTAGATACAAACACAGCATATGGAATTGATCTAGTCCACTGTGTGACGATTTAATTACAGAACAATCTACAGAAAAGTATAAACCGCAAATTTCGGAATTATACATACTAGTGAATAGAAGGTTACCGCAGAATACTGTATTTGGTAAGAATCGCTTAGAAAATGAATTTAGTTCTTGTTATATTGGTCACCGCATGGGGCTAAGCGCCACATCTTCAAACATTTCAGAAAGTCAGCCATGGAACCTGGAAGTCAGGCAGCCCATGTGGAACTAACACACATGGCCCAAGTCAACCACAACTGGGGAGATACGGATTTTATATTTTTGGAACATCATGATGTCTTGTCGGCATCATTGAAAACTGTTGACCGCTTCTCTCTTGCAGGAAACTAGCCTATGTTTATGTATACTATGATTGTCTTTTTGAATTTGGTGCTAATACTGTTATATGGATATGGAATAGGTCTTTGGATTATGGACGCGGATATTCTTTAATGGACGACGGCTGAATTATGAACGACGGACTAGACGCTTGTATTTCCACTGAGAGTTAAAAAAGCGAAAGAAAACCCAATTATAAGAAATCATCTATTGATCCATGATAATTAGTGTAGATGGTATGAATACATACCCATCAGGTCCCGTGGATCCATAACCGTCCGGTCTCTAGGATTTACATAAACCGAACCGAATAAAGTCATACAAACTAAAACAAAATCATTTAATACAAGTAGGAATCAGTAATGTCTGCAGTATTGAAGAAATTAACCGCAACATAAGTCAGACGAAACCTCGATATGAATCCATAAACAGGGTACAAATATAGATGGCAAGCAAAATCCTTAATCAGAGGAAGGGTAGTAATCTGCAATGAGCAGCATGACAATGGCAGGCAACGACCACAAGGCTTCTGTATGAATCCCAGATTGAATGTGAATTTTCCTAACTTAGGTATGAGCTCGTGCGGAGTGAACTGCCAATATAAAGTTTAAAAGCGTCCGATTTACAGCTACCAAGCCGACGAATTTGGCTCCCAGAAAAACCTTTATCTTATGCTACCGTCGCGGCACCTACTCTGAAGCCATGAGACTTGTATCCTTTACAATCCAATCAAGCAAAAACCTTGGCTGCAGAGTGATAAAACTTGGTTCATTTTCAGATTTGTGATATGACCTTTATTATCACCGTTTACACATATTCCAAGTCATGTTATCAGGCATTTGCATAACTCATTTGCACATGATGAGTAATAATTCTCGTTCCTTATACCAACGGTACATAACAATAGTAGATGGAAGACTATATCATAAAGTAAAGCCAAGTTGCAGCCATACGGATAAGGCTTGGTTGAAGAAAGTACTAGCCATATGTATATATCTTTTTCTATCTGATTGATCTACCTCGAGAAATTATATCATGTTGTAGCATTAAGAGGAATACTGATAATATAAAACATTTATAAATGCTATTATGAGAGACATAATTGTGGCCCACCCGTCTGTTTGCAGATTCATTCGACCTGAACTGTCTGATTTGAAATTCCTTCGATATTCAGATGCTATGATTCTCATTTTTTTCCATCTTGAGTGTAGAAGCAGTAACTGTGTTGTTATGTAGGTCGACTTATGCCTTTGTATTTCCATGAGCTCAGTAAACTCTTTGGAAGATTTTATGTAGATCATCTTCGTTACAGGTAAGAGTCGAGAATGTATTGTTTTACAGGCAGTTTCGCATTGATGTGTATCATGGCAGTTAGCCCAAGCGACAATGGCCAGGCCAAATGAACGTCGAGGTCATTCTCGCATACATAGATGACTCGGGTGTTCCAAACTTCTTCGAGGTACAGGATTATCGAACATATATTTCGGTGACCGACGTGCTCCAAACTACCTTCAAAACTATTATCGAATAGATCGATGACATAGTTTCACCAGATGATTTCAGGCTTATTCTCTTATATGCAAATGACTTTGGTATCCCTATATAATGCTTTCAAACTCTTCGCGTAGTTGGTTGATCCATCATTCAGTTCTTTTGTCACATTTTGCGTCGACATGCACCATGTCAACACGTTTTGTCAAACTTATGACATTATGAGATGCAGCTGCAACGCGTTTTGTCATTAAATTTTGTATATTGTCACAATACGCTACACTATAATAATGGAAGAATTCGGCGGCCTAATAACCATGATAAACGCATACTTGGCAGTGACCAGTTTCACATTGCAAACTACGTAATGTGCCTTTTAGCAATATTAATTTAGAAAATAATGGATTTTTTTTATGCTGATGGCTTAAAAACTCAAAATCCATGACGGATGCTGGTCGCACCTGACGCTTATTTATCATTGCGATATCGTAACTTGATATGACAAAAATCTGGGCATATAAAAAAGAAACAAAGGCCTACAAGCTTTTATAATCAGAGAATACAAATGTGGTTATTTACAGTAAATTTTGGACTAATTCTGTGTCAATATAAAATTAAGGTGTTTTGCAAAATGTGTCGGCAATGATTTATTATACCCGTCAAAAATAACAAAGGAGGCGAAATGATTCACAGTGAATTTGTCACCTATCTGACCCATCCTCATTAAGACCCGACAAACAATGGACTATGAAGACAAACTCATGAAGAATTCATGTTGTAACTTTGACACCTGTGATAATAAACGATCTAAAATCCAGTAAACCAGACATGATGATGAATAACTTTTGTAGCATGAGTAACATTTGTGAGAACGCCTATCTAAAACGTCACAATAAAAAAATGGTGAGATATAAGAGGTGTCCTCAATAAGACATGTGAGTGGAAGAATTCGATTTGCACATTATAACACGGTTCACAATAAGAATTTCTGTTGTAACTGCTATATACATGTTATTGATGAATTCCAGCGTATTAGTTCTATTATGGGAGACATTAATGAAAATATATCTCTAAACACAAGCTAGTTTCTTGCAGGATAGAAGAGGTCAACAGTTTTCAATGATGCTAGCGAGACCCCATGATATTCCAATCGTCTAATCCGTGTCACTGGTCTTGTATTATTCAGTGTTCATACGGTCCCCTAGTCTCGAGTTAATTAGACACAATTTACGGAACTTTGACGCCACATAGTCATCGACCAATCTCCTAGTCATTTACCAGTCAGCTAAGATAAGGATGATTGTACAGATACTTTTTGTTTGATAAAGCAGCAGGCCTACTCACACGGCCACAGGGTAGGTGGAAGGAGACACCTGTGATAAAACGTAACTTGAACACGACACGTTATCAACACCTTTACCTTTAATTCACCTTATAGTATTTCAGTCGTTGTGCCCGGCGAAGATTCCTATACACTCTCAAAATGATTCAGGGATTCTCCAGGGAAATTACATCCACAACTCAATTTTCAGGAATTCCAGCCTGAAAATCAGGGACAATTTCCTGAATTTCAGCGACTTCACCATGGAGTTCATGAAATATGTCCTAGATTTCAGGCAGTTGTGGATGTATGGCTTGAATTTCAGGAGAAATCCCTGAATCATTCTGAGAGTGTAGATATTGACACTGTATGTTATATTTTTGAATCATATCAGAACGTATGGTATCACTAACCATACTTCAGATAGATATTCTCGATTTTTCTCTTGCAGTCGTATTGTCGCTCATCCAATCAGAGAGAAGATAGACCTTGCTTCCGTCACTCGATATCGGCGATCTCCATTGGCCACCCTCGGTACCTGAACAACCACAATTGAGAGCCAACATTGAGATGTAATTGACAAGCAATCTATGTGAACGTTTGTCATTTCAGCGGTCCAAGCTAGATCATGGTGTCTCATCTTCACCAGGCAAATTCCATTCGAACGGGTCTGTTTACTTATCGTTAGATATGCACCATGGCCGCGACTTATTCATCATCACACACGTATCGGACTCCTTGTTCTTCAGAAAAGAGCCACACTTTGACTTGCGGCATACGTATTACGAGTACGGAGATTCAGCCAATCAGAAGCACCTGCCAGGAACTTGCCAGTAGAAGTTTCCTAGTGATGCCTATACTGAAACTGACAGTTTAAATCGGTGAGTGAAATATAGACATCGATGCTCCGGAGACAAAAGAAGCGTCGATATCGCCGTTGGGTGTCAGCGATAATAACAAAGTTCAGGCTGCACGGATACCGACACTATGTAGATACCGATGGCTATAGATATCCAGGACACGCGGTTACGCCCACTATGCTCCTCCACCGGTGGAGACAGGCCCAGGTAAATCTATGTGACATATAAACTTCAAAAGAATTCTGATAATCTCGTAAGTTTTATGACGTTATCGCGGCAAAGATGGCTGACGTATACGGCAAGGGTAAAAGCCAGGACCGAAGGAAGGCAACCCTGTATGAAAGATGTCTCTTGGCTCTCAATCGCCCCAATGGCTAACCAATGCAAAACTATTGGATAACGAGTGTCGGTGCTCTATATAACCTTTAGAATACCACCTAAATCTAACAGTGGGCAGCTTTTATCTTGATGTGGCCTGGAATATATTAAACACCATCGATCTCATAAGGTGTTTCAGACCAAATTGTACCATCGTGATCTGCTCACCCCCTCTCTCCCCACACACAGTAACTGTAGGGGCGTACTGAATCTGCTGTCATTGTATCTGTATAGCCCCAGTTATAATTTTTCTGTGATGTGTTTTTTCTATGCTGTTAGATTGGGTCATACCAAGTGAAAAATTGCCACGTTGCGTGCGGAAAATCAATTCTTTGTATTAATTCAGGAACGTTCGCCGAGCGACTAAGTAATACATGGTGTGAATGTATTAGTGTTATATTCGACAGGGCGGCGAAGAGAAGCAACTGATTGACATGCTTTGGTGTGTCAGGGATATCGCATCTTAGAAATATACCTACTCCCCAGAATTAAATGGTCGCCAGAATACCTAATCACACCATATTACCACATAGTTGTGACATTGTGGAAAACAGAAAACCTGGCATAGAGATGCCACTCATTTTAGCACAATAGTGCTAAACAAAGCTTTGATAAAGTCCATATCAGATCAAGAGGAAAAGTTTAATGTAACAACATCAGTAGCCTACAGTGAAGCAACATCGGTATCAACGTCTCAATGCACCATTATGAACAGCTCACCACAACGTTAGGAACATCCCAATGTAACATCATAGTCATTCCAATATAGCATCATAAACATCCCATTGCAACATCATGAACAACCCAGTTGAACATAGTGAACATCCCAATGTAACATCATAGTCATTCCAATATAGCATCATAAACATCCCATTGCAACATCATGAACAACCCAGTTGAACATAGTGAACATCCCAATCCAACATTAAAGACAACCTAAATGTAACATACCAATGCAACATTATGAACATCTCAATGCAAAACCACGAACTCAATGCAAGAGCATAAACATTCCAATGCAACATCACGAACTTCCCAATGCAATCTCAATGGATCATCATGAGCATTTCAATGTAAAAACATAGACAAAATGTTCATAGCTATCACCATTTAGGGACGATGAAAGCATCACCCATAAATAGTGATGAGCTAGGGCCATCACAATATTCCACCATTACCATTAAATGGTGATGGCTATCAATGTATTTGGAGATGGGGCCTGCTCATCACCAATAAATGGCGAGGGCCCAAAATCTACTATCACTGCTCATCACCACTTATTGGTGATAACCATGCCCCCTCGACAATAAATGGTGATGAACTTCCTTCTCACCCTTTGTCATCGCTTTTAATTGTCGACGACAGGACCTCATCGCCAATAAATGGTGATGAGCCATCAGCATTTTTTCTGATTCTGTAAACACAGACGTGAGAAAGTCATGCGTGCTTTTCTCTGTGGGTATGATTTCCATAACCATGTTATATATCAATGTTATATATTTGGGTAATGGTGGTTGGTCGGAAAGTCCATATCAGTTGGCTAGTACATGTATTGTTATAAATACACGTAACAGCCTGCAGGGTTTGCTAATGCTGTTCATCCTGTATCCATTGATTTCTTTTACATCAAAGGCGTTTGAAAGGTTGATATTAATGGGAGATCTCTGAAAGATTAACATTCAGGATCTAGGCTCATATGCCGAATTTAGCCCGAGTTCACGAAAGGAAAGTTCGCCCGTGCATTTATATTAGTCTATCCATCTGACATTTTCATTCATTTCATTTTCGAAGGGTCAATAAAAAACACCAGGAAGAGAGAGAGAATAAACGTTTAACAATAAAGGTTCAGCAATATTTCAGCTATATAGCGACAATCAAACAAAATTCTCAGTATTTCAATAAAAACAAGTCTACAACCCATCAGTCCAGAAGTAATCAAGACAACACACCAATAATATGTACATACGTTAAAACTTATGCAACAAAACAATTTCTCTCAAATAACCTAAAATAAGTCTTTATCCGACTAAAAGTAGCTGCTTGTTAAAAAGAATCTCTTACAATCTTGAAATCTATACACAGTCGATCAGAATATGTTTCACTGTGAGATATTCGTGGCATGGAATACACCTCGGGGCAGGTTCCTTTTTCAGTATATGTTCGTGAGTTAATCGGGTATGGCCGATTCTACATCGCCTGATCATAGCTTGATCGAAACGTTTCTGGCTACTAAGATGAATATATCCTACATTTTTTTGAAACTCAAGAAGTTTGTTATTATCCACATCATCCCATAAAAATTGAAACAGCTTTCTCACATAAGCACAGATAGATGATCTGAAATCGCTATATGGGATTCCAACAGGATCAGCCTCATTATCTAGGGCTACCTTGGCCATTTCATCAGCTTCAGTATTTCCTTTGATGCCAACGTGGCTAGGCAACTAACAAAACACATCAATCTGTTGATGGAATATACGGTCATATAATTGTAGAATGTTCAAAATGGTGGGGTGAGTTGAAGTTCCACTCTTAATCGCTTGAAGGCATGACAGTGAATCTGAAAATATGACATATTTTCTTCATGTATTAGACCCAATACCTTCTAAAGCTAACAATAGAACTTTGGCTTCATCCATGAAAATGGAATTTTACCTGAAAGTCCACAGGTTGTAGTTTCGGAACTAAAGATAGTAGCACATGCTACTCTCTCACCATCTTTAGAACCATCTATATAAAAGTTTGATGCGATTACAGCTTGGTCGGAGCCAAATAATACATATTGGCATACCCATCCAAATTAGGTTTCCGATATAACCTTTCAGATCGGACATTCGTGAAGAACCGTCGTCCATAATTGCATCACATTGTTCATACTTATAGCCTTGTCTGGAACAGAAATATAGAAGATGATAGCGGTCCCTCGTGTTATCGCTATATGAATACAATGAGTTCCTAACGCGAGAATCAAATATGGCGAATATCCATTCCTCAAGCTTAAACTCAATGCTATACCCGCGATTTATCTTATAAATTTAGATCGTCGATTTAACCTGAAGTCCAGGCTGTCCATCTATCGAATGGTCCCTAGCAGTTGGAAATTATATCAGTTTTAACTTTATTGTTACTGTTCATCTACACTGTTCATGATGCATATCTCAGTCGGAAACGCAACCTGCTCACTGGGCTGATGCGTAGGTGCAAGCTGATGTCTTCTGCCCCAGCAACCAATCGCTCTCTAATGCTGCATGGAGACGGTCAGATTTGAACCCGCGCTAGCCCCAGTGGTATATAAAGCGCAAGTCTATACCCTTCGACGAGATGTGTAGATGGAGAGCTATAATAATCCACGACGCATTTTTTCATCCATCCCGATCCTCTTTCGAGCATGCCCTATCGGATACGGGCGAAGTGCTACTTGAGGAAGACCGGTTAGCCGACGCGCTGGTCATGGATGACACACTGGCGGATGCAATTGCCGACAAAGAGACACCGTTATAAATGAAGGACAGAATCCGTCGGTCCTTTCCAACCAGACAAAATGGGTATACAGTTCAGTCTACTCTCGATCATGAACCCTGTGCGATGGACAAAGTGCTGCTGAAACCACAAACCCATTAAGGACAAGCAGGGTTGGTGGTCACACACTTAGCCCTCCTTGATATTTTCATGTGGGTGTGTCTTCTACGACGTGGCGACGATCATCTCTCTACTCAACCAGCCTAGAACGACGAACTCTCCGCCCGTGAGGGCAGGTTAGGCATCATTGAAGAACGGTACTCTAACAATACTCACCGAAACGGTCACACTTCAACTGATCACCAATCCCACACCGACCATCACATCCGACAGATTACAGGCGCTCCTACAGTGGCACCAGTCTACTATTAATTCCGTTACTTGTTATGTATTAGCGTTAAAAATCGGCAAAAATCTAGAAAATTCACAACACATAAATCCATCTGGCATGTCAATACTTACCTTGTGGGACATTACCAGTGGAAGTCTTGACAGATGTTGACCATGGAAATTTCAAATTCCCGCCACTGACAGCTGATTGGTGCTACAGAATGTCATTCAATTTGTAAACAGGGAGCCTTCTCACCCTTCACTGATCATGTCTCCATCCACCATGCTTTTCCCAAAGTGGCCCAAATCAACACCAGGCAGTACAGTTTGAAGCCTCATCTGCAAGTTGAAATATCAGATGTATCAGAAATGCTGAAAAATCGCAGCTCATAAAATCCATAAAGATCTGCTCTCAAATTTCTAAACAATGTAGGTCGTGGGTACTGACCCGGAAGTGATTAATTGTAGTCTGATGTCTGTCAGGTATGGAACCATTGTTAAAATAAGGAATGCTCTCATCTGAACAAACCATACCCATCCCCAAACTATCTTGAGAAGACACAGATAAAACTATGCAGAGATAGAGATTTTACAGCCTATATACCAAGGGTACCCCCTTTATATTTCCCCTCGATTTGCCCCATATTACTTAAGACTGAGGTACAAGTAAAAAGTACAATATCTCACTAACCTGTACATATTTTTCCATCTGGTAAAAAGCACCAAGTCGACAATCCTTCCACCTATAAACGAAGTATAAAGCATTAACTAGATATGTTAAACACTATTTTTAATTATTTTTTTATTATTTTTATTCATTTTTTATGAAATTATTCAAATTAAAATTTAAAAATAAAGAAAAATTAAATTCAAAATGTGTCAAAACATAATTTGTTTACAAGCTGCTCATTTAGACTACATTTGGTGAAAATTTCCTTCATGGCAGTGGTTAACTTCCCCATGTAATCAGTGGGTCATCCCAGTAATCTATCAAATGTGATTAAAATTTGATGTTGATACAAAGATCAAAGACATGTTTAATCCTGTAATAAGTGACAGCAATATACACAAATGTGTACACAACACATACCAAAATATAACACAGAGGTGTTTATGGTATACACAACTCCCATATAGGGAATATACGTCAGTTCAATTGAATGGATCTACATCTCCTCAAGATCTTGCTGGCAGTAATTAGAAAGATGCACATATTACTTGTAAACAGTTATTATTACTGAGAAAACTCCTAAATAACATTGAGGAATATATTCTGTGTCAGATTTCAAGTCCATGAATGCAATGTCTGCAAACAGGCAACACTTGTCAAAACACAACATAGAAGAAAAAAGGAATAAAATTTAATGACACCATATCTGATGGTCATTTGCTGATATCTGCTACATTAACAATCATGAAAGATGAGGACAGCTGGAAGTTGCCTCATTTAAACTGTTAACTGTTTGGTGAAACATTAAAGTGGCAACTTACAGAGAGCAAGGCCTATCTTCCAACAGAATTGGAGGTCATACCTCTGAGTCACACTGTGCGAAATTCTCAGAGAACCTATTTGATGTGTGGGGTGGGTGGGGGAGGGGGCTTGCTAATATTTGGTGCCTGTAATCCATGTTCCTTGCTACCCACAAGATCTCTGATATGAATATGAAAGAAAATTACAAACTTATAATCCTGGAGATAGTGGAAATGGAATGAAGAGAAAGTATTTGCTATGATGCAAATATGACTGACAATAGACACACAAAAATGTGAAACCATCAACAGTCAGATTAATTGTTGACTCAGTTAATCAGATTGTATTTGTCTCATTAAAGTTACAAATGCAAAAGGCATTTTGGAAATTCTTTGTGTGTGGAACAAACATCTGAGTTTTTACAGGTGATATGATTATTATTAATTTCATGTGGTTTTAGACTGATATAAAGTGAATTTTTGCATAAATGATTGAAGCATTGAAGATCTGAACTGAGGTCTAGATTTTGAAAAAAAGCATGTAATTGTATCTATGTGAATTTCCTTTCTTCCATTTACATTTTATTGTATCTTGAAAGTTAATATGCTCATAATTACCAGCTGTGTTAAGTGAACCTCGTCATATTTGGCATTGACTATTTGGCCCTAGTACTGACAAATCAGTCATTTTTTGCCTATATTTGCTCCAAAAGGTCTCAATTTTGTCGCAGAAATGGCATAACAATACAAGAGATGTTACCCAGCCTTATCAGTATGAAGTTTATTTCAACTACATTTAGCAAGAAAGAAAATAATTTTAATAATTAAAAAATTGATTAAAATTAATTAAAAAATTTATTTTATTTTATTAATAATTTAATAACATAAATCTGAAACAACCCTAATATTTGTACGTTGTTCATGAGTCAGCCTGGAAAAAATTGGGCTGATCAAGTCAAAACTGTAGCCGCAGTGACGATTTAAAGTTCTCTGGTCAAATGTGAAAATGTCAGGTGTCAGGCACCAGTCTACTATTAATTCCGTTACTTGTTATGTATTAGCGTTAAAAATCGGCAAAAATCTAGAAAATTCACAACGCATAAATCCATCTGGCATGTCAATACTTACCTTGTGGGACATTACCAGTGGAAGTCTTGACAGATGTTGACCATGGAAATTTCAAATTCCCGCCACTGACAGCTGATTGGTGCTACAGAATGTCATTCAATTTGTAAACAGGGAGCCTTCTCACCCTTCACTGATCATGTCTCCATCCACCATGCTTTTCCCAAAGTGACCCAAATCAACACCAGGAAGTACAGTTTGAAGCCTCATCTGCAAGTTGAAATATCAGATGTATCAGAAATGCTGAAAAATCGCAGCTCATAAAATCCATAAAGATCTGCTCTCAAATTTCTAAACAATGTTGGTCGTGGCTACTGACCCGGAAGTGATTAATTGTAGTCTGATGCCCAGTCGATGATAACCTAGCCTATCGCGGTACGACCGACCTCCGCATCACACACCGGGGTAGAACCCATCCACTCACAGCAAATAATCCCAAACGTCCGTACCATATTTAACAAAGCAAGTTACCACGCAAATGTATAGAATTCAAACCATGGACCCCTGATGGCAACATATCTTCATCTGCCTCATTTCGTGTCAATCAAGGCGCATTTCGTCTAGAAGCTCATTCAACCTTATACCATACCGGGGATATCCAATACATGCAGGAAAGATAAACAGCGAGAAGTCTTGGACTCCATCATTAATTGCTCATCATGTCCGCTGTAACACGGAAGCATGCATCCACGCTCCAGGTCCATAAGACAACCCCACATAACCATCGTGCGTGGGGCGGACCCTTAGCTCATGCGTTGTTTATGTGAGATTGGGTAAAATGTGTTAAAAGGAAACGTTCCATTTACTCCAGCTCAGAAAGCCAAGTTGGTCAAGCATAAAACAAGTCTCCATACCCTGGTACAAAAGCGAGTAGCGCAAAGCTCAGAAGAAAAAGAACTTACAGAAAGGCGGGTTTCTCATGATTCCTTTTTATCGGGACGAAGGTATAGATAGCATCTTTGGCTGTCTCCGTGCTCGGTCCCCATATGGGTGGATTCTTTGATCGATGATGGAGCATACAAAACAAAATTGCTCTGGTCAGTTGCAGAACCACCACAAAGTACATCTTACGACAAAAGAGATGATTACAATATCGACATGGTAAACTATCCCTATCTGGACAGTAATATACCAGAGGGACCTGCATATGGCGTATACATACATTTCTCGCTTAGTAGCATTTGCTAGATCCTGTGTTAAATGTGACGATTTTAATCAACGTCACAAAACAGTATTGCAGAAGCTTGTAAAACAGGGCTATTTCATCAAGCGCCTGGAACGGTTGGAAGACAATCCGAACATGTCCTGGAACGATAAATGTGAACTCCTGGTTCAGAATCAATGGTGCCCGGCACCTAAATGGTGCATTTGGTGATTCCCAAGTCAAAGGTTCTAAAGGATTGCCGATTTTTCCACAAGGGTTGAAAGACTGCACGTCTCACAAGAAATGTTGGTTAATCCTCGGCGTTAGATATGGATGCAACAGCAGCACACTCCCGTAAAACCGCTCCGAACACCGCGTCGATCAATATCCGTAACATGCTCCCACGTTCCACGCCAGTCACGACGCCAGACACAGACTCTCGAGGCCTGGAAGGATTATATTTGAACGGCGGCTTGATGCGGGAACGTTCAGTCGTCAGGTGTTACCTCACACAGCCCATTAATAGCTCGGCTGAGGTGTTTCCCGGAACCGCCATAGTCCATTACGTCATGCACGCAGCTGCCGCCTTCATCTTCGTGGTCGGGGGGGGGGGGGTTCATTTGACTCTTGTTACTATGCCGACATCATTTTCCACCAGCGTGTACGAGAGCACCTATACTATTGCTCTCCCTGTAGGCCAGTATCACGCCCAAAATATTCATTCAGGCTTTGTCCGATATCATGAAGGGCAGAAACTCGGGGGTAAAAATATCTTCCCGTTTGCGGATTACTTGCTCATGAATTGGAGCGATATGCAAGAGATGTGGAAAATTGACGTCTGGTCGACACCTAACATTCAGACTCGAGAATACGCTGGATTCTCGGAAGTAGCCTTAGTATCTCACCCGCGCTTTTATTGCAGCTATTCATGTGGAGACTATGAAGTAACCACACGGCCCCTAGCACCGGCTTAAGCAGAATTAGATACGCTAGCTCGGGAGCTGTGATGACAGATCAGCTCAAACAACTCATCTGATGTTAATGGATGAGCATCATGGACGTCTGACGGAGTAAACGCCTTAGCATGGGGTAACCTGGTAAATGCCAGAAACCTAGAAAAACTAAACTGTAATGAAGTACGATGCATGGAATCGAAAGTTCCGGGTGATCACGAATCTCAACGTGAGCGAATGCTTCAACAAGACATTGGAGGAGCTGTGTGCGCTGGACTCTAATGGCTAGTTCAGAACCGGTACCCTCCTGGGAATAGACCAAAACGTCTCACTTGAAATCGCCCTTGTTCTTACCGGATCACCCCCGTATGGGCACGTAGAATGTCGATATCGGATGGACAAAGTTTTGCAGCGACTATTAGCTTGGTCGATCTCATCGGTCGTCTGTACGCCGCCCTGCTCATGCGATGCCGTTAGTTCTTGGAGGAGGTACCCATACAATTCCGGCTGATACGAGCGACACCGACCTTTGTCTTGATGGCCAATGACGTAGAGTAGCACACGGCTGATTATAAGTTCGTCGCCCATCGTGCTGTATGTCCGTAAATTGAAACAGAATCCAGCCATGCAATTGGGCCACCTCAGAGCCTTGGGAAAAAACACCAGCCCTATACCCAAGACAACGTGTGCAAATCAATGTGTTTTTCGTACCTGCAGTGAATATGAGCACTGACCAAGAGAATTTATTCTAGTGGAAACTCCCTGGCCTGTCTTGATAATTCCAGTTTCAATGGGACCAACTCGAAGTACCAGTTCAACGTTCAAATATTTCAAAATCAAATGTTCATCCCTGCATGTGGACGGGCAGCAGGTCACCACTCTAACACCGAACTTTGGACTATCAGAGCCTGTGCACAGCGAGAGGTAAAATAAACGAAGACGAAAAAAATATGATCAGTCTGAATCTAACCCAACCTTAGAGAATGACCATCAGCTGAATCTCGTCAAGCAGACAACTTCAGGTTGAAATGTACTCTGCAGGAGCCCTCTTAGGCACCATCAATGCGATTTACTTCGCAGGATTCGACATCATTCAAGTCATAAACTCGGGCAATATTCTGTGCGACTTTGCTACCTAACATGGACTCGGTTCAGATTGGAAGCGTGCTCGGCGGTGGCTAATGTACACCCACTGTCTTTCGGGGGTGTTTCTGCTAGACATTTTCCACTCAGACTGTGTTTACCCTGCCGCATACGTCCTCAACGCAAACCTGATTGATCGACCCAGCCAGACTTGGGACGCGGTATATTGGACAGAAAAATACGTCAGTAGTGTGTGCGGTCAGCAATGCCTGTTTTATCTATACCATCGTTGCTGTGGATACCCCATGTCCACTATTGTGCAAGTGTTTCACGACTCTCCTCAAGCCGAATACCGATATGTGCTGGTCCTATTCTGGGGTCAAGTTATTGTTCTCACGTGGTTGATCTCACGTTTTTGTTGTTCAATTAATAATCAAAGAGGTCTCTCCTTGTCTCGTATATTTAATTTCAATGTATTGGCTACAAGAGGTCGCGATACAAAATGGAGTCGGTAGGGGAATTCGAATATACGCCCGCATGCGCAGACTAGCACTTAGGACTGGCGCCTTAGGCTACTCGGCCATTCTGACAGAGCTGGTCAAAAATATCGAACATGTCTATGTACAAAATTGTATGGATCATAACCACACCGGTCTCCTTCACCAGGACTTTGACCAAAAAGATAATTTCCGGCAAAGTTTCCCGTGGGTCACACATTGGCGACCCATTTACCTAACAATAGAGCGCTAGCGCTCTTGAACGAAATATCCTGATCCGTTTCAGCAGATATTCTGTCAAGCTTAACGATGTTCACCTGTACAACACCCGGCGAGACATTTAATCGCCTCGACAATTTACACCATCACTAAAGTGCACTCCATGAGGCACCCATCAGTCAATGTGAGGATTAAGGTAGGCTCTTCAAACGAATCAGTCAATGGAGCTGCCGTCAACCATGTACACGTAGCCTCGATCTCTCTTGGGGATGGGTGATTTGGAGCCCATGGAGATCGATCCCAGCGTCGAGTAATCCACGTGCCCAGTTTTCATTCCTAGCAAATGGGGTCATGGGGTGCGCATTGAAACGGGTTATAACTTGTTGAAACCATTTCGACTGGTTGTACTAAAATATGTCGAATAATTATACTATAAAGCGAGCATTCTGGTCCGTTTCATCACATACTTTTTCAACCACAACGCCAAGATATTAACTTGTACGACCTGCATGTTCGAAGTCATTTTATCGTCTGCACCACTTATGCCGCCCTATGTTTGCCTACCACGTCACTGCTGCTCAGTATAGCTGTACGATATATAAACAGTCATTTCAACTCGATGGATCAGTGACAGAGGCGGAATGCGAGGAATGTAGGCACCGCTGCAAACGCATTAGTCAGTTGCGGCGTCGTCAACGCATACGATACAGACACGATTGAGGATGGAAGAGGTCGTAGAGGTCAACATCGAGACAGAGAGACCGCCTATCCAACGCATAAGTGTTGAGGATCAAGGGAAGGCCGATCCTCCGACTACTGACATCAAGCTAGCCATTCCATCCCATGCTGGCGATGGTGATCAGGGTAGTGTGCACTTCATACATGACCCCTTGGACTCAGCGGGGAATGGCCCGATTTTGCATGGGTCTCACCACGGAATCGGCCATCTCAGATGTATCGGCGCCAGTGGGCAATGAACCGACGGTGTTTTCATCGCCACCGCCCTATTCCAGATTTCAACAATTTCCGTCTGATCGACCTTACCCTTCTACGCAGCTATGTCGAGGCGATTTTTAAGGATCAAGATGCCTTTCGACTGAACCTAGCCTTCGGATATCTTTGACGCCGTGAAAATCAACTGCGCTATTACTACTCGAGTACCAACACCCACATGTTGCCAGAGGCAGTCATCGCCCAGGTCGACACTTTGGATCCGTTGGAAAAGGCCCAGAAACAACGTCTCATCAACAATGGACCGTGGACATTGTGACGTTTTGGGCAATGTCACGTTTTCTCGTGACCAAATTGACATGGCCGACACACAAAGACTATAAAACTATCGAGGGCGGCTCTCCAACATGGATAGGATGCAAGACTGTGGATATTAAAATGATTGACATGCAATCTTGTGTTGTTGTTGTTCTCTTATTAGTACATAGTTGGACTAGCCAAAAGAACAGAATTAGTTTTAGCATTGTATACACGCGCAGGGCTACGTGTAGCTGTAAGTGTGTCTGTGTATATGAAGTAGGATGGTGGTAGAGTATAAGAATAAAATAATGTGCATAGTTAGACGTGGACCAATCTCTTTCGCAAAACATGGAGGCTCGGAAAAGAGGGTGTCATTGCCAGAACGTCAGGATGGCCAGCACTGTCAGGTCGAAGAACCGTCACTGGTCCCAGTGCGATCACTCGCGGTCAATGGCCCGATCATCGTGGGTGGCTGTTGGAATTACAACACATATAAGGGAAGTGGGAAGAGGTGCCGACATACTGACAGAGTCACATGGCTTCACAGTATAGTTTTCTGGTTAACCTATTCTAAAGCACATACCAGGAATCTAACGATTCGTGATATGTGTTGTATCTCAGGTACGCTTTTATTGTACCTGTTCATGCGGCAACTTGGATGACATACCTCCCACATATATCGCCCAAAAACTTCGGTGCGCATCCGAACTCCGTCACAGAAGACGCCATCAGTCACATGACTTGTCTTCTCTGGCTACATTGCAAGTGACCCATTGCACATCGTCAAAGCTCAAGGATCAAAGGTCTCGCCCATTTTACGCCACCTCCTATCTCCACCTCACCAAGAATGTGTATAGATTTGCGCTTTCTATAGTACTAGCCTCCGAACTCAACATGACGTATTGAATTTGCAACACTTAAAAGTCGTTCTTTTTTTCTCATTTTGATTTCGAAATACGTCTATTTGAGTGTAACAGCTGTTAATTTTATTCACGATACTGGAAACGACGTCACTCACAGAAACTGTCAGTGGATGACATGGGCCACAGGTAAACAATGCACACGATCTTACTCAATGGCATCGTATTCTGGTGAGATTATCTTATCACTGTGGGCAGTTTGACGCGAATATTCTTGGCTGCCAACGACTGTGACTGAATGATAAAGATAATAATAATAATAACAATAATAATAATAATAATAATAATAATGCACTTTATTTATAAAACCTCGATGAATCCGATAGGCCATGGACCTCTTTTCATCGGTGTCGAGGACGATAACAACATTCAACAATAACATAATTGTATATACCTAAGATTACAGTTTTACAAGATATAAAAGTTTAAGAAATTTAAAGATTTTCAAATAAAAATTGCCCTTGAAAGTGTTTACAACAGGCTGTTTTGAAAGAGGATAAAGATGTACAGCTCCTCACGGTGATAGGTAGTTTGTTAAAAAGTATTGGCCCGTTTACTCTAAAAGATCTGTTAAAAAGTTCGGTTCTAGCAAATGGCACATTTAAAAGCCATCCTTGATTGGAAGACCGTAAAATCCTTGTTGGCCTGTAAACATCTAAAACATCCGTGATATAAGAAGGGGTGAGATAGTTTAAACCTTTAAAAACGAGAATAACAGTTCATTTTCTTGTATAAGTCCACAAAGGGCACGGAGGTATCACAATCAATAATTAGTCTTATGGCGCGCTTCTGTAGGCTCTCTAGTCTCTCAAGGTCGAATTGTGAACAACAGCCCCACACAGACATACAGTAGTCCATGTAAGGTAGAATAAAAAGATTGTAAAACTGCTTTCTGGCATGAAAGGGTAAAAAGGATTTGATTCGTGCTAAAAGAAATAATTTACTTTTTACTTTTCTAATAACTGTATTTACATGACTAGACCAGTTCAAGTTATCGTCGACCGTAATTCCAAGTATTTTTTGCCTTTTCACAGTTTCTATGTCTTCATTTCCTATGGTTAGTTTGAGAGTCTGGGATGGCAGGTGTTTACGTTTTTGGTCCGTTGTCTCCAACATACATTTGGTTTTATCGGTGTTTATTGCCATCTTGTTATTGTCGCACCAGCCCTTCAGGTTGAAGACATCGCTGTTGAGCTTTCGAATGGTGAAATTGATGTGTATTTGAACTGCCCAGCTTGACCCACGTACCTAATTCCGCTTAGGCGCAAACGTATAAAATTTCTTCCGCATAATAATTAAACTGTTAGAATATACATAAGAATAAAAGTGGGGGAATAGTGGTGCACGTTCATCTTCACCTTCTCCTTCTCTCCACTTTCGTTATTTAGTACCTTACTTTTCAACAAATTGACCAATTTTTGTCATATTTGGTCAGGATAACTTTGATGCCACGCAGAGGTCGCGTAAAATAGAGTTTAGTAGGTCAAAGGTCAAGGTCACGTTGGTCGTAAAATCACGAAATCTACGAAAGTCATGTTTAGTTTCTGTGGGTACATCGGTAAGAGACGATATGCCAGGTACGGAAATGAGCAAAGATCACGGTGACTCTTTCAAACAGAATATTATTCAAAACATTGTGCTATTTCTCCACTCAAAGGATGTGAATTATGGATCAGGTATACCTCAACATTCTGGCAAACAAGAAACTTAGTTAGGTCGAAAGATCAAAGGTCGAGAACACTAGGGATAACAAAAAACCCCAGAAAACCATTAAAAATCATATTCCTTGTGAGTGGATGCATTAGTAGGAAGCGGTGTATCGGGTACCAAGATTAATATCAAAAGGTCAATGGTCAAGGTCACTGACCACAAGAAACTCACTTCAACACGTAAAGCCCAGAGACTTCGTTTTAATGTACACAGTAAAAATTGGAAGTTTTATTATTTTATTTTTTTATGTTCCAGTTTTTTCTGCTTATCCAGAAATGTACCTTTAGTATGACAAATGTAAGTACATATAAAACCTAAACCTCAGCCATGTGCTCCGTTTTTTTGGCCACATTTAGGGCAAGTATAAACGTCTAGTATGTATAATTTCTGAATACTTTTTGTTGGTTATGGTGGTTATGATTGTATAAGCCGTGGTGATTTTGTTTAGATATGTCTTATTTCTTAAGTCGTGGCAGCTCCTGTTGTTTCCGTGGCGGCCGATGTTCGGAAATGGTTCAAATTGTTATGACGAGGTGGCTAACTTGAGCACCCAAGGGAGTAGGTTTCGGAGTCGTTGGTGACTGGTTAATAAAGGAGGCAAATGTTGATTGGTGTTGACAAGGCAGCGTTGGCATACCATATTGGGTTGCTTTCGTGGGCGTCAATAGCAACTAGAGGGAGGTACAGGTTATTGGTGACATTGGAACAATGGTCTAATCAAGATTGTGAGACATTGATTTATCTTCCCGTCACATAGTTTATCATTTTTCATCAGATGACATCATAGGGCTATTACATCATCGTTCGGAAATATTTGTATCTAATACCGCTCAAGCCGGTGCTAGAGGACGCGTGGCGTCATTCAACATGTCCACATGAACAGTCACAATAAAAGCGTGACTGGGATACAAATCATCAAAGAGATCATTTTTGGTTCTTGTGATGTACAGTCAGTATATGTGTCTGTGAGGTCATATAACTTCTTGATAGTACGTCGACATCGTTTTCCACAACCCTTTAAATCTTGCGTTTAATTTAATGCACAGTGTACATTTGAAAAAAAAAAATGCGAAAAACGAATGCTTTCGACATGGATAGCAGGGATAGTGGACAACATAAAAGCTGGCTATCCTGATAAGACGTTGGAAATGTGGTCATTTGGAATGTATACACATTGTTCCTTCACTGGCAATACGTAAATGCTGTCTCTTTTCATGCTGTGCTATTAACCTGTGCAAGTTTAGAATCCAAGACGGGTCGGCTTGTTCTAACGAACTTTTTATTAGTTCTCAGTTCTTCTCTCGATTACTATGCATTTCCAAATGCAGTGTCCAGATCTGTACATGCAGTAAAGTGTTTGCGGCGATCCTAAACAGATAAATGAGGAATTTCTCATCGTAATGTATCGATTATATCTGTCCCCTTTAACCGTCTTTAACCCCTACTCACTGTAAGGGTCTAACATGTAAAATAACAATATAAGTCTGGTTATGGACAAGTATGAGATGTAGATACTATAAAGCGCAACGAACCGCATGATTCAGACTTCTGACGAATCACCATAGCGAAACAACAACGACATTCACGAGGCTCACACAGTGCTTCTAAGACGACAAATGACGTGAAACCAATTTTGATTATTTTAGCGAATACGGAAACAGATATTCTGGAAATAAGTTCTTTGCGTTGCTTTGTGTATATATTGCCGTCGTGATAGTGTCGAAGATTTGCTGTCTATGGTAACTCCACTCTCATTTTCTTACTAATCTAGGGCGAAAGCCTGGATCCAGTAGTTTCGTGCGGTGTAACACCCATGTCTGTAGTCCCTCTAGATTCCCGTTCTGCAATCTTTTCCTCCACTACACTAGGGCGAAAGCCTGGTTCCATAGGTCTCGTGGAGTGAAATCCTCATGTCTCTAGTCCATCCGGTCCTCGGTACAGCGTTTCACTTCCAGTAGTACATGCGCAGTCCTATACTTCCCTCTCCACAATACTGTAGGGCGAAGCCTGGGTCCAGGCGCATCGTGGATTGAAATCTCCTTCCCTTGTCCCTCTGGTTCTCCATACAGCGTTCCACTTCCGGCTGAGCATTCGCAGCCCTATTCCCCTCCTCTATAGTGCCATAGGGCGAAAGCCTGGGTCTAAGCTCCACCCGCGGTGAAGTCCGCATGTCTCTAGTTCCTCTGGTTGTTGATATAGCGTGCCACTTCATGTTGCGCCTGCGCATTCCTACTTCCCTTGCCACACTACTACAGATTCCCTTCCAACAGGGTGAACGACAGGGCGAACGACTGGGATCATGCGCCTACTGAGGTAAAATCTCCCCCTGTCACTAGTCCCTTTGGTTCTCGGTACAGTGTTCCACTTCAGGCTGCGCATGCGCAGCCCAACTCCTTCTCCTCACAAAACTCTAGGGAGAAATCCTAGGTACAGGCGTCTCGTCGGGTAAACTCTCCATGTCTCTGTACCTATGGTTCTCGGTACATCGTTCCACTTCTGTTTGCGCACGCGCATAACTTCTTCCCTCCCCACACTACTCTAGGGCGAAGGCATGGGACCAGGCGTCTCGTGGAAGAAACCCCCCCTGTCTGTAATCCCTCTGGTTCTCGGTACAGCGTTCCATTTCTATACTACCCTAGTGCAAAAGCCTAGGTCCAGGAGTCTCGTGGGGTGAAATTCTCATGTCTCTAGCCCCTCTGGTCCTCGGTACAGCGTTCAACTTTCGGTTGCGCACGCCCAGCCCAACTTCCCTTCCCACAATATTCTACGACGAAAGTCTGGGACCAGGCATCTCATCGGGTGAGTCCATTCCGATTCAAATGCCGAAAGTGTCATAGGCGTTCTACTCTCTCGCTGCATCGGGCACCAACCATGTTTCAATACACGTCCGCGCTGTTAGAGGGAGCTGTTGGACCAGGGATATACGATTGGGCAACCCTTCCTACCTTAGAAACCTACCAAGCTTAGCATCATTTGTAGACTGTATTGGCATGCACAAGTTCAAAGGTTACTTCCCCTCACGTGGTCGAAACTGACGTCGAAAGGTCAAATTTGATGATATGCAATGATCAAAGGTCAACAGATGCCCATTTTCCTTTTCCATACTGATATAGCTGAGTTAGGCAAACGTGTTGTCTTCTTCAAAATTAAAATGGAGTCACCTCCCATTATACATATCCGCTCGACACGCCCATGTAAATATCAGTTGGGAAAATAGCTGTTAACTTCTATTTATAAGCCTATGATCAGTGCATACAACTAATTTTTTAATGCCTGAGAATCATTTACTTTCAATATTCAAATATTATTATTCTTCTATATTTCCCTTATTCTCTTCTATATCCAGGAATGCCCCTTGAGTATAAAACCTAACAGCCTCGCCCGTTGTTTATTCAAACCCAGAAAGCCTTTGCGGCGACACTCGACCCCATGTACTCATTCTGTTTCGAAGGAGATGGCACGAATGAGACCATAGATCTTATAAATATATTGTTATTTCATCGACAGTAAGTAAATTCTCTCCTTTGTATGTTGTACTATTAACATGTTCATTTTTTAGAATACAAAACGGGTCAATTTGTCCTTACAATTTTTTTATTACTTCTTCTCTCGATTGCTATGCATTTCCAAAGGCGGTGTCCAGATCTGCACAAGCAGTAAAATTGTTTGTGGCGATCCTGAAAAGATAAGTGAGGAATTCCTCATCGTAATGTATCGATTATATCTGTCTCCTTTCAACCTTCTTTGACCCCTATGGCCAAGCTAACTCACTGTGGCGGTCTAACATGTAAAACAACAATATATGTCTGGTTGTGGGTGAATATGACAATATAGACATGAATTGCAAGCACCTAAAAGGTGCACTGACCCCTCGGCCCGATTTTTTTCTGGTCATGTAGGATATGGTTTGCTTGATATACATGTATGTACCATACATATAATAGACTCGAGTTGCATAACGCGAGCGCTGCGGCGGGGTTACAGCATATATGAAAGTACAGCTTGATCAGTGGCAAGAAAGATCATGCATGAGCAAGTATGATAAGTTAACAGGTTATTGGCATAGAAACACATTGATTGACATATGCCCACCATTGTCATTACATTTGCGGGGGATATGGAATGGCGCTTGAGGTACGCAAACAGGTTCAAAATTGATGTGGATCCGACGGCCAGAAATAGAATATCCTGACCTAGTTTAATTTAGTTTAAATAATTTCAAAGGTACCATAATATGTGCGGTGAAGAAAATAAAAACATTATGTTGTACCAGTAACAAATAATTGCGACAGTTGACTGCTCAGAATGAAACAGTCGGGACACTCACAAATTATGCCCATCTTTGGTAATCGCCTAAAACAGTAATAAAAAGAAATTTTGAAGATCTCATGAATTTTTTTGACAGCGTGAAATTGTGAAAGTGAAAGCTGTGAAATGCATCTAATCTTTCAAATATTGGTTAGTTGTGGACAGTATTGCATGAAAACAGCCAAAATCTCTGGTGGAACTCAAATTTCTCATTGCTCATTCACTACAGTGCTGCTTGCTCTCCTTTGCTCGATAAAATTATGTAAGTTGGCAGCGGGCAGAAGGGACCCGTAAGTTTACCAGCTAACTGCTAACAATAACAACCTTACTGCATAGTTCCAAACACACAAAATATAGATTTTCTTCTTGGATCAGCAAACCAATAGGCGAAAACATACCTGCTAGTGTATTGTTTCATTTTCAACAGTTTCATTTTTATCCCGCTCAATTGCCCGAGGCACATGCATGAGTGGTGCTATTAAACCACCAGAATGGAATTTAATAAGCAAAAATATGTACCTCAATTATCACGTTGGTTGGTTGTTAACTGTCAAAAACTGGACCCAAACTGTTTTTGCCAACCGTATACTTGTTGCACACCATAAGCGCATCAAAGGCCATCTAAAAAATTGATTATAGTTTCTCTAATCCGTATCCAGACATGCCGCCCATATATCACAATAATGTGTGAATTGAGAAGCAACTGGGAATCACGTTTTCAATAAAGAAGCAGCAAAAAAGTTCGTTTTCAAATTAAAGATATTCTTGAATACAGGCCTAAAATAATTAGATGCCACTGCATCGGGGACCGTCACAAGTCAAAATGCAACATACAACCAAGGGTTCCCAATGGGCATATCTCAGATGGTCTGAATCTCGAATGGACCGCTACACAGGGCTTCTTGGAACCCGGGAACCCTCAAGAGTCAAAATGCAACATACAACCTAGGGTTCCTGATGGGCATATCTCCGGATGGTCTAAATCTGGAATGGACCGCTATACAGAGCTTCTTGGAATCAGGGAACCCTCAAAAGTCACAATGCTACATACCACCAAGGGTTCCTGATGGGCATAGATAGCAGTGCACAAGGTGAGCATCAATAAACAATAAAAAATAATTAAAAATCATAAAATCATCATAGCCATCTGAAAACGTACTCATTTCGTCAGTCACCATAGAGGAAGCTCTCACCAAAGTTTGGTCAGGCCCGACTTAATAGATCTGCAGATATTCAGCGGACAAGAACACATATTGACGGACGGACGGACGGACGTACGTACATGGCAACGACAAGACCCCGCAGCCCTATGGGCTGAGGGGTAATAAATATAAAGTTGTTAAAGCGCGACGAACCACGTGATACTGACTTCTGACGAATCACCAGGGCGGAACAACAACAACATTCACGAGCATCACACAGAGACTTTAAAACGACAATTGAAGTGTAACCAATATTGATTATTTTCGTTCTATGCGAATATGGAACAGATAGTCTGGTAATAAGTTATTCGCGTTTCTTTGTATATATTTTTATTGACCTCCTGATTCCGTGGAAGGTTTAGCTGTTGGTGACAGCAGCAAAGATGGATAGTAATGGTTCATGGCTGGCTAATTAATGGCTTATCCGAAGACTTAATATTGATGTAGTACACGGAAATATCGCAAATCCGTATTATAATATATTTAAAAACGAAAATGACAAAATGACAACGGTACTTATCAGTTACACCCCATTTGTTTACGATTTGTTTACGGCAAGTGTGGCAGCTCGATTCTGAGAATAGGAAACCGTACGGTAAACCTGTACCCATGCAATGAGAATTTGCCTGAAAATTACCAGTAATTCGAAGCTTTAAAAGGTGGTAAAATTAAGAATAAACTTTGTATAATTTATCTCGAATTTTCTGTGATTTTCCCATTAATTACCATATGTATTACTTCCAATAGCCTTTTAGCGAAAACATATCTTAATTTCCGAGTTAATTGATACGCTATAGTGGGTGGTATAGCGGTGACACCCGGGTAGATCCGCCCCTTTGTCGTAGGGTGTCTAAGATATACATTACCGGGCCGAGTGTGTCAATACAACACCCTGATATAATGTTTGTCTATACTTACTCTTCCCAAGACTGTGCTAATTTTATCACCAGCTTGGATTCTCTCTCCACGATTGGATTTAATACACAATAGCCGAGCCGTGATACGAAGGCATTTTGATATTACAAATCTTCCATTCAAGCTAATATTGTATTCAGTCCAATAATGACTGTAGGTGTATTTGATAAAGATATGAGAAGGCTTTTAGGACAGACAATTAACTTGGTCAATCGCGACAAACGGTTACCACCTATAGCCTTGCTTCCGGCGTTGACTTTGAAGAAGCCGCGGCTCAATATAACTTTTCCGAACCAATACTCGGAAGACTTCTCTTCACCCGACATCTAAATCTTCATTTGTCTTTTATGAAAATTAATATATGTATACGACTGGCATAACTGTTCTTTGAATACCAATTCATCTTTGAAGATATTTGCCCAAATGTCTCCGGACCCTGGGTTGAGCGAAATTCGCGACACGTAAACGTGACGTTAACGTATATTACCAAATTGGAGCGATATGCAAGAGATGGAAAAAATTAAGAATAATTTGGATAATTTAATACCTAATTTGTCATCAAATGGGGAACATGGAATTCAGGAGTTAGGTGATATATCAGTCAAATAACAGGAAAAGACAAAAAATCGGTAAATGTACATTTAACAATGTATCAACGATTGACTACGCAATATGTAAGATTTCCGCAGTGAATCTTGTTCATGACTTTGAAATCCTAGATTTCCACCGCCAGAAACATGGAAACGGATTGTGTCGAGGACTGTGCGATCATTTGAAGAACGGAACTGGTTAGTGAGGATGAAACATGACACTGATTTTCCAAGATTCACCAAAATACACAAGAGATTAATCCCATCAGTCTGGTCGGAGCTGGCAAAACGGTACCCCCAGCATAGAGACGCTATCCAGTTTTTAATGAACTTAATAGTGACAATACGAGTGATGGATAAAACTGAACTCTGTCATAGATGTGGTAAACTTTATAACGACATTTTACAACACATTGTACTTTCATGTAGTGTAACAGAAGAGATAAGAGATAGACTGTGGTGTTATGTTATCAACATTAATGACATCAATTTCAGCGTCCGCCTGCATTCATCATCTTCATTTTATCCAGCCAATTTCTACGTTCCCACTTCGAACCTGCCTTGATTTATCTGACCCCTTCAGCGTTCAAAATCCGAGGTGTAAATTTCACCAGCTAACGACAGAAGAACCAATCAGAACGTACACATCGATTGCGAGTGAAGTCACATAGGGTGACATCATCCTCTATTAGCGGCGTCCTTCCTCCTAATATGGTGCCCACTAATTAGGTCAGCCAATCAATAACGCTCTTGTGCGACCCATTTCGAATTTCAAATGTTTTCGAGGTCAGTGACGTCTCGTGTCTATTTATAAGTTATTTGAACATTAAAGGGGTCCAGATATATCAAGGGAAGTTCGAAGTGGGAACGTAGAAATTGGCTGGATAAAATGAAGATGGCATTCATTAGATGATTGGGATCTTCTGCATGTATTGTTAGGTGGTACCATGGAATTTGACAAGGACTGCACAGAAATTGATGAATTCAGAATCAACTGTTTAAAATGCATTAATGAAATGAAACAACTTTATTATCAGTAATGACAGAGGTATCTTCAAACATATCATATGAACTGTACATAATATTTATATTCAAATAATTGCCTTTTGTATGTAACACTATATCATGCTATCCATAAGGAGGAATAAAGATGATAATAATAATAATAATATTTGGTAGCAGAAAAAATAATTGTCAATTTTGGATTAATGGAAAACAGATTGAGATAACAGAGAGCTACAAATACTTGGGCATTGTGTTCAATAGAAATTGTATTGTGGAACAAGCTGGCAAAGCCCTTCATTTATTATATAGTAGAGTAAGAAACCTGTCTCTCCCTATTGATTGTGCTTTATTGTTGTTCGACCAGACAATTGTTCCTCTATTACTGTATGGCTGTGAGATATGGGGGTTTGACCAGACAATTGTTCGTCTATTACTGTATGGCTGTGAGACATGGGGGTTTGACCAGACAATTGTTCCTCTATTACTGTATGCCTGTGAGATATGGGGGTTTGACCAGACAATTGTTCCTCTATTACTGTATGGCTGTGAGATATGGGGGTTTGACCAGACAATTGTTCCTCTATTACTGTATGGCTGTGAGATATGGGGGTTTGACCAGACAATTGTTCCTCTATTACTGTATGGCTGTGAGATATGGGGGTTTGACCAGACAATTGTTCCTCTATTACTGTATGGCTGTGAGATATGGGGGTTTGACCAGACAATTGTTCCTCTATTACTGTATGGCTGTGAGATATGGGGGTTTGACCAGACAATTGTTCCTCTATTACTGTATGGCTGTGAGATATGGGGGTTTGACCAGACAATTGTTCCTCTATTACTGTATGGCTGTGAGATATGGGGGTTTGACCAGACAATTGTTCCTCTATTACTGTATGGCTGTGAGATATGGGGGTTTGACCAGACAATTGTTCCTCTATTACTGTATGGCTGTGAGATATGGGGGTTTGACCAGACAATTGTTCCTCTATTACTGTATGGCTGTGAGATATGGGGGTTTGACCAGACAATTGTTCCTCTATTACTGTATGGCTGTGAGATATGGGGGTTTGATCAGACAATTGTTCCTCTATTACTGTATGGCTGTGAGATATGGGGGTTTGACCAGACAATTGTTCCTCTATTACTGTATGGCTGTGAGATATGGGGGTTTGACCAGACAATTGTTCCTCTATTACTGTATGGCTGTGAGATATGGGGGTTTGAAAACATTGCTATTATCGAGAATATTCATACCACCTTCCTCAAATATATTTTACATGTGAGAAAATGTACCCCTCATTACATGGTATATGGCGATCTAGGGAGACATCTCATTATGCTAACCGTACGTGGAAGAATACTAAATTTTTGGGCTAAGCTGATTCATGGGAAAACAACTAAAATATCTTTCCTTGTTTATAGACTTTTGTACAACTCGTATGAATCAGAAATTTTTCGTAGTAAATGGATGCATTTCGTAAAGTGTAGTCTGGATAGTTTAGGTTGTGGTGATCTATGGCTCCGTCAAAACACTCAGAATACAAAATGGTTTTCTCACTATATCTTACAACTACAAACTGATCAGTCCCAACAAACGTGGTCTGATAATATCTCTGCTTCGTCTAAAGGTTATAACTATTCCCTATTTTAAACTGAATTATGTTTAGAATACTATCTGGAAATATTACCTTCAAAGCTGTACAACAATATTTTAAAATTCAGACTATGTAATCATCGCCTACCAATTGAAACTGGAAGATGGGATAATACGCCCAAAGAGGAAAGATTATGCAAACTCTGTGACAGTAATAGCATCGGAAGCGAGACTTTTTTGAACCTGCAAGAACTAAATATATTCCAAAATACTATCTGACAGGCAACCTTGAACAAAAATACAAAGATCTGTTTAATACACACAACTATAATACATTGAAAGGACTGAGTTTATTGATAGGCAAAATATTATCGTCTTTCCCAAAGAAATAAGATATGTCTTTCTTCTTTTTATATATAGATATGTACTCAATCCGTATGTATTGTGCGATATCGAATCGTGTTGCCGTGTTGAATTTATTATTACTTTATTTAAAAGTATAACTTGTAAAAATTGTATCTCATAAGTAGTAGGTAGCGGACCGATCCGGTCTTATTTCACCCGGATGTAAAAATGACGTCACTTCTGGTTTATGGTGGAGGTCATGAGGAGGTGTGCGCAGGAGTGTTCTGCGCAGGTATGACGTCACTTCCGGTGTGGGTAAATGGGACGTGACTTGTGAGGATGATAGGACATGTACAGACCTGTCTGTGTCGTTCATCTCCGTATCTTTTCGGTGAGAGGAATATGTGCTGGGGTTTTCCCCCACAATGTCGTTCACTTCCGTATTTCTTCGGTCAGGTCCGTGGGAGCTTGTACTGGGTTTTTCCCACCATGTCGTTCACCTCCGTGTCTTTTCGGTAAGGTCCGTGAAGATGTGGCGGAAGGTACCGAGAGATGTGACGGAGGTGTGCGAAGAGACCCGGAGATGACCGAAGAGGCACGGCGAGTTCGTTAAGGTCCGTGAAGATGTGCCGGAGGTGACCGAAAAGACCCGGAGGTGACCGGAGAGTGCCGGAGGTGACCGAAAAGACCCGAATGTGATCACCGGAGAGTGCCGGAGGTGACCGAAAAGACCCGGAGGTGACCGGAGAGTGCCGGAGGTGACCGAAAAGACCCGAATGTGATCACCGGAGAGTGCCGGAGGTGACCGAAAAGACCCGGAGAATACCGAAAAGACACACGGAGAATACCGAAAACACCCGAATGTCACGAAAAAACGTATAAAAGGGGCGATTTTTAGGGAGTTGGTGCATTCATTGGACTGCCAAACGGAGCTATCTCACCTACCTGCCTGACCAGCCAGCCTGACCAGCCTACCAGCCTGAACCACTCTGACGACAGGAGCTATTGGCCTCACTGTAGCATGAGACGTGGAGAAGATTTTCATTTTACCAGTGGAACTTCACCAGCCTATCTCACCATAGCAGCTACTCACCAGCCTGAGCCCACAGTCATGGAGTCATCCCAGCGAGCTAAGCTTCTACAGCACCGTGTTCGCCTCATTGATGAGATGCAGCATGTGGCCGGACTATGTGATCTGCTTATGGTGGAAAACATAATCCTTAAACCCGGTGTCGAAGATATCATGGCGCAGAAGACCACTTCACGACAAAACAGAGCCCTCATCGACGATCTACTGCGCCGTGGCCCCTATGCATTTCTAGCCTTCGTGGAGGCGCTGAAGAAGACGGGAAATGAAGAAATAGCAGATCTACTTCAAGCCCAGGATTCAGAAGATAATATCTTAGTCATGGACATGGACATCGCCGAAGAGCGTACAGCTACCAAACGTACGCACCAAGAGTCCGGTCTACCTGCCAAACCCGATCCACCACCCAAACGGCCCCGACTAACACCTTTAGAAATACCTCAGCAAGTGCTTCAGCCAGTGCCCCAGCAAGTGCCTGAGCAAGCGAAGGAAGAGGTGCTACTTCCTATGTCTGTGCAGGAGATCAATGACATTATCCAGCAGGCCTACCAGGCGGCCCAGACGAACACTTGGGAGCTCTCTCCCTATTTGACTGTGAGTGTCAAAGAAGAGGAAGTGCATTTTAACGCACCGGCCTGGGACGACAAACCACCTAAGCATATCGCCTTGACGTTGGACACCTGGATAAGAGTACAGGCCATTTATTACGCCGTCGATGCGGTCATTGACCACCAGGGGAGCGACGAAGCGAAATTTTATGTGGGTGACGACATCTTTCTCACCTGTTCTACATTCAACAACCTGCTCCTCGTGCATATTCGTAAATGGAAAATGAGGTCAGATACGCAAAAGCGTATTCCTTGTTCTCAGGGCGTCACCCTGAAAATACCTGCGTGGCGGAAGCTGCAGAGTCTCACAGCTGAAATTCATGAAGTCCTGTCTGACCAGGTGACTCAGTATATTTATAAGAAGTACATCGACACATTCCTGGATCATCTCAGACCCCGCATTCGACACTTGCGTATCCAGCAATGTGCAGGCTGTGGGAACAAGAACGGGCTCTTCAACACGCATACGTGTGTGGACAATAGTATACCATCAGACGCGCTCATCACTGAGGCACTACAGGACGTGAACGAGGTGCAAATTGCCGAGGCATTGGAAGCTGCCTGTCCACCCAGAATTCCACGTGAACAGATTGCCACCTTCATCTACGTGCACCAGGGGCAGAAAGACGATGACGACTTCAAACAAGTCTTGTTGCATAAATATTGAACATTTCACACAAGTCTTGCTGCATTGAACATTCAGACATTACCGTATTCCTACATTCTATGTTCATTCTACGTTCATTTAAGCGCCTTGATAGCGTATAATTGTATTAAAAAAATTCAACACCAAGAGTCTACTGTGGTGAACACCTTATGTTCATTCTACTGTGTTAATAAAAATATTAGAAATTCAAAATGTGTGTTAGTGTTCATTCTTTGCAAAGATAATTGTATTAAAAAAATTCAACACTAAGAGTCTACTGTGGTGAAGACCTTATGTTTTCATATTGGTGAGGGAGCTGGTGTTTTTCGTGCTTTTAGTTAGAAAGTCCCACCCCTTTCGGGAGTAAATAGGTGGCCCTAAAAAGGGCCTTTGGAAAGAACAGCATCATCACACTGTTACGGGCGGAATTTTTTTTTCACACCTGACACCCACGCCCGACACACAGGGCATCGTATCTTCAAATGAAGCTCCTCTGTCTCGGCGCACTGGCACGTCCCCCCTATACATGTCAGGGATAGCAAGCATACGCCACATAGGCACAGGTGACCGCAAGGGGAAAAGGCGTACATCGTGTCTTCGTCTTGACACACGGTACAGGTGGATTTATTCTGTTCCTTAGTCAGTTGTACACGTAGTTTACACTTGTCCTCTTCTAATTCATCAATCTGTTCGTTCAGGCGCACGATCTCTGCTAGAGGTGGTGATGTTGTCATTCCTGTTGCTGTAACCGTGGTTGTGGTAGCCGTCGTTGTGGTAGCCATTGAAGCTGTAGTTGCTGGGGGTCTACTACTGTTTAACCACTCCACCTCTGGTAGATCTTCATCGTCGTCTGTTGCTTCATCATCATCCTCTTCTCCCTGCACAGCGTCCCTTATTTCTCTCTCTTGTTGTGCACCTCTCCGTCTCATCGCTTCAGTAATATGAGCTTCATGAACACGCTGCAAGCTCGTAATGATTGTAACATGTTCGTTGTCTTCTCCACTTGGGCGAATCCGTTCTCTATGTTCTCTAGGATCTTGTTGGTTCATCGTGTTGAATAGCACCCGTCTAGTAGGATTAGCCATGATGCAGTTGAATGAATGGATAGCAGACCAGATACTGCGCGCTTTTTATAGTCTAACCGTAGAGCGCCCGGATGAGCGCGCGGACGTCATCGAAATCTCGCCATTGAAACATTGTGCTTGCTCAGGCCCGCTGAAATTTTGTGTTTCTTTTTCATCTTTAAACCGGTCTCATTTTGCAATAAATGCGAGTTGACGTGTAAAACTTATTTCAACTTGAACTTTGGGAACTTATCGTGTATCGTTGAAAAATTCAGAAGGCTAGCGGCAGGCTAACCCTATATTTTTAATGATTTTGTCGATTTTAGACCCGTATGGTTATGGGAGTGGTGGTGTGGAAAACCCGGTAAATTTGAAATAAATCGGTTTACCTCCGTAAAAATACTTTAGGTGTGTTTAGGTGTGAAAATTGGAGCGTGTTTATCGAAGAAAAAGTAGGAATTTTTGTCCTATCACGCTTGCTACGGTAACACAGCCATTGACACGCATAGCTGTACACACATTCGGCTCCAGACTGTATAGCGCTGTGATACGGGCGCGGACGTCAGCGAAATCTTCCCATTGAAACATTGTGCTTGCTCAGGCCCGCTGAAATTTTGTGTTTCTTTTTCATCTTTAAACCGGTCTCATTTTGCAATAAATGCGAGTTGACGTGTAAAACTTATTTCAACTTGAACTTTGAGAGCTTATCGTGTATCGTTGAAAAATTCAGAAGGCTAGCGGCAGGCTAACCCTATATTTTTAATGATTTTGTCGATTTTAGACCCGTATGGTTATGGGAGTGGTGGTGTGGAAAACCCGGTAAATTTGAAATAAATCGGTTTACCTGCGTAAAAACACTTTAGGTGTGTTCCTCACATCCTTATAATGTCACCCTGAAAATTGGAGCGGGTTTATCGAAAGAAAAGTATGAATTTTTGTCCTATCACGCTTGCTACGGTAACACAGCCATTGACACGCATAGCTGTACTTACATTCGCCTCCAGACTGTATAGTGCTGTGTTACCGTAGCAAGCGTGATAGGACAAAAATTCCTACTTTTTCTTCGATAAACCCGCTCCAATTTTCAGGGTGACATTATAAGGATGTGAGGAACACACCTAAAGTGTTTTTACGGAGATAAACCGATTTATTTCAAATTTACCGGGTTTTCCACACCACCACTCCCATAACCATACGGGTCTAAAATCGACAAAATCATTAAAAATATAGGGTTAGCCTACCGCTAGCCTTCTGAATTTTTCAACGATAGACGATAAGTTCCCAAAGTTCAAGTTGAAATAAGTTTTACACGTCAACTCGCATTTATTGCAAAATGAGACCGGTTTGAAGATGAAAAAGAAACACAAAATTTCAGCGGGCCTGAGCAAGCACAATGTTTCAATGGCGAGATTTCGCTGACGTCCGCGCGCTCATCCGGGCGCTCTACGGTTAGACTATAAAAAGCGCGCAGTGTCTATCCATTCATTTTGAGCTACATCATGGCTCAACACATGGATATTGATGGAGCGGACAATATTATTAACGAGTCATGGCTTGACAACATATTAGAAGAGCTATTCAAAGATGATGAACAAGAACACCAACCGGTAGAGGGCGGCGAGAGTTTCACCCCATTGAAACATTGTGCTTGCTCAGGCCCGCTGAAATTTTGAGTTTCTTTTTCATCTTTAAACCGGTCTCATTTTGCAATAAATGCGAGTTGACGTGTAAAACTTATTTCAACTTGAACTTTGGGAACTTATCGTGTATCGTTGAAAAATTCAGAAGGCTAGCGGCAGGCTAACCCTATATTTTTAATGATTTTGTCGATTTTAGACACGTATGGTTATGGGAGTGGTGGTGTGGAAAACCCGGTAAATTTGAAATAAATCGGTTTACCTCCGTAAAAACACTTTAGGTGTGTTCCTCACATCCTTATAATGTCACCCTGAAAATTGGAGCGTGTTTATCGAAGAAAAAGTAGGAATTTTGTCCTATCACGCTTGCTACGGTAACACAGCCATTGACACGCATAGCTGTACACACATTCGGCTCCAGACTGTATAGCGCTGTGATACGGGCGCGGACGTCAGCGAAATCTTCCCATTGAAACATTGTGCTTGCTCAGGCCCGCTGAAATTTTGTGTTTCTTTTTCATCTTTAAACCGGTCTCATTTTGCAATAAATGCGAATTGACGTGTATAACTTATATCAGCTTGAACTTTGAGAGCTTATCGTGTATCGTTGAAAAATTCAGAAGGCTAGCGGCAGGCTAACCCTATATTTTTAATGATTTTGTCGATTTTAGACCCGTCTGGTTATGGGAGTGGTGGGGTGGAAAACCCGGTAAATTTGAAATAAATCGGGTTACCTGCGTAAAAACACTTTAGGTGTGTTCCTCACATCCTTATAATGTCACCCTGAAAATTAGAGCGGGTTTATCGAAAGAAAAGTATGAATTTTTGTCCTATCACGCTTCAATGGCCTAGAGAGGCACGAAAAAAATAAAACTATAACGTGTACGGCTACGAACTAGGGGTTAATTTAACATGACACTACCGAGTGATCACGGACTTTCACGAAGGGTGAAGGGGGATGGAAAATTAAAACCAGAACGTGTACGGGTACGGATTAGGATAGAGAGACACGAACACATAAGAAAACTGTAACGTGTACGGCTACGGACTAGGAGTTCACACTATCCCATAGGGGTGCATTATAGTATTAAAATTACCCAATCCCTTATGTTTGCGGGGGCGACTAGGTGAGTCCACTAGGCACTGACAGGGTGTGCCCCTCCCCCTGCACAGCGATATATACAGGCCTCCCTAGTCGGTGGTTTGTCATTCACCACCATGGGAGCGCACGGAGCAGATGGGGAGCTTGCCTTGTTCCAACTCACCACCCACATCACCCTGATCGTCCATGACAATCACCTGCAGCTCATCGAAGAACAACCCCGAGAGGTGAAGCTATCTTTAACCCTAGCAGGATGGACTCTATTGACACGGTTGTTACAGGGAAAAGAGCCCGAAGTCGATTTCATGCACGTGGGAGTAGGTGTCTACCTACGAAGTGGTAGAGATGATTCTTTTTTTCCCCGGTTAGAAGAGCGTGGTGGTCCCCATATCACACTTCGTCCGGCATTATGGCAGGCGCTGAAAGCTATTATCCCCGACGTCCACGACTTACTGCACCCCGACGCGAACTCTGTGGCTACCCGCACTCTTACACCTGGCTGCACCCTATTGTTGTACCCCAAACGAGTGGAGCTCATCGATGACGACAGTAGGTGTTGGTGTACGTCTGAACCCAAAGCGCGTGTCCCTTTGTCACCGGAAGGCTGGACTACCTTGAAACGGGTGTTGTTGGGTGACCTGGACGGTGATAGCATTCACCTGTGTGACGACGTCTACATTTTCCGCGGTGCCTTTTTTGCTCGACTCCTCTGTCTGAACCAGGGTGGTTTTACTCTGGACCCTGATCTATGGACAGCCTTGGAAAAAGTAGTCCCCATTGTCGATGAAGTACTATATCTATAGGGTGCACACAGGCTAGAGTGTCAGTGTCTACTCATGAAGCGAACACACAACAGCGCAATCCAGAGGAAGACGCAGAGGGGAACCCAGAGGGGGACAGGGACCCGAAAGGGTGGGAGTACCCGCAAGGCCGGCCGGCAGGAATCCACGTGGCGTACCACTGTGAACAAGGTGTTAACAGATTTGTATTACAACCCCACCAGTCCAGCCGCTTATAGCGCTGTGGGAGCGCTCGCTCGAGCTGCACATTCCCAAGGCATCAGTCGAACTGAAGTTCGAGCATGGTTAAAAACCCAAGACACTTATAGCTTACATCGAGCAACCCGACGACATTTTCGCCGTAACCGAGTCATCGTAGGAGGCGTAGACGCACAATGGCAGGCCGATTTGGTCGATATGAGTCGATTTGCTACCCACAATGATGGACATCGGTACATGTTGACCTGTATCGATATTTTATCCAAGTACGCGTGGGTGCTACCCATCCGGACCAAAACAGGAGAGAATCTGGTACGAGCGTTCCAGCAGATTTTCAAGACGGGACGCAAACCCCTCTATTTGCAAACGGATGAAGGCACAGAATTTCTCAACCGTCACTTTCAAGCCTTTCTTAAGGAACAGAAGGTGTTTTTCTTCCATACGTACAACGAGACCAAAGCCTCTGTGGTGGAACGATTCAATCGCACCTTCAAAGGACGAATGTACAAGTATTTTACCGCCAAAAACACCCGACGGTACATCGATGTGCTACCTCAACTGGTCCAAGGGTACAATCGAGCCTATCATCGCAGTATCCAGCGGGCTCCCCTCGATGTGACGGAACGCAACGAACATCAAGTGCGCCGTACGCTGTACTCGATAGAACCCAGTCCACTCACGTCACCCCGTTACAAACGCGGAGATGTGGTACGGATCAGTAAAGTCAAAGGGCAATTTGAGAAAAGTTACTTGCCCAACTGGAGTGACGAGCACTTTGTCATCGTTCGCCATAACCCTCGACACCCACACGTCTATCAACTGGAAGATCTACAAGGAGAAACACTGCAAGGCACGTTTTACGCGGCAGAATTACAACCGGTGGTAAAAACACGGAAAGACTACTACACGGTGGAAAAGATTTTGAAAACGGAACGTCGACGTGGCATCCCCTATCATTTCGTCAAATGGCAAGGTTGGCCCAGTTCGTTTAATTCCTGGGTCTCAGCCCGTGACATGAAACGGCTATAAATTCTACCTCACATGGCCTACAGCCTTCAGTCTAGGGTTGTACCATGGATAGTGCACATGTGCCCTTACTGCTGCGCACTCGAAAAGGACAAGTCGGTACCGTGGTGTGTCTACTAGTGCTTCTGGGTACCTTATTTGGAGGAGTCTTCTACGATTTGGCGTACCTGATATCCTGTTTCAACCTACCCGCCATTCGTCCAAGTCCTGCCCCCCAACGTCAAGTGCAATCACCCAACACCACCACCACCACCACCACCACCACCACCACACCCTCTCCTACGACGCTGCGGAACATTACAAGATCACCACGTTCTACCACCCAGCCCTCTACGCGGTCTAGTCCCCCGCCACCTCTACGGAACTTCACCCGGGATCCTTCCGTGTATTACCTGCCTAGTCCTACCCTCAGAAGCGAACCATCCGCATCATCTTCCACCGGGGCAAAACCACGACAACCTAGGACTCTCACCACCACCACCACCACCACCACGACGCTAACACCTAGAGTGGGACGAGTACCACGTTTACCACGGCAACGGTACCCGCACGACTACGACCCCCGGTGGGATCCACGACAAGGGTGGTGGGCCTCTGAACGCCGGGCGCAAATCACCAAATAACTCTATGGATCCTCGGTGGCAGCATCCCTTCACGTGTCTCATCGCTGGACCGACCGGGTCGGCAAAAACACACTTCGTTCAACGGCTCATCCAACACGGGTCAGCCCTCATTTTACCACCCGTGGCTCGCATCCTGTGGTGTTATGGAGCTTGGCAGCCTGCGTACGAGGAACTGGCACGCATCCCTGGACTCACCTTGGTGGAAGGATTACCCCCAGATGATACCCCAGAAGACACGTTGGTCGTGGTAGACGATCTGATGACCGAAACGGACAGTCGGGTGACGCGTCTCTTTACGAAAGGAAGCCATCATCGTCGGCTGAGCATCATCTACATCGTCCAGAATCTTTTCAGTAAGAACAAAGAGCACAGGAACATCAGTTTGAATGCTCAGTATGTGGTCTTGTTCAAAAACCCCAGAGACGCATCACAAATTATGCACCTGGCGAAACAGATGTACCCTAAAAACACGGCCTTTGTGCGGGAAGCCTTTGAAGATGCCACCCACGGGGCCCACGGGTATCTGCTCATCGACTTGAAACAAGGAACACCCTCGGCACTTCGATTGCGCACCCACATTTTTCCCGGAGAGTTCCAGACGGTGTACACACCCAAATAAAAGAAGAAGACACAATCCCTCTAGCATTCACTTCCTCATCATGTCTGCACGGATACGGAAGCACGCGCCAGCCCTCCGCGTATTACGCAGCGCGCCACCGGAGGTGGGCCGGGCCCTGGTGCGCGACGCGGACGCAGAATTGGTACGGTGTTTGTGTGAAATCGCTCATAATGTGTTAAAAGGGAATGTTCCTCTCAGTCCCCTGCAGAAAGGGAAATTGCAACGGCACAAGACGGGTCTCCGAACGCTGGTGAAGAAGACGGGCAGTTTAAAGAAAAAGAAACAGGTGTTACAGCGAGGTGGATTTCTCGGGGCACTCCTCGCACCCTTAGCCGCCACCGTACTGGGACCGTTAGTAGACAAACACTCTAATCCACCGGGCTGCGAAGCCTTTGCTCAGGGGTTGAAAGACACATACACTCCTCAAGAATTGGTGGGGAATCCTAACCGTTGGGCCTTTATGCAGCGGACGCAGCAATCGCCGAGTAGACGACGACCACCACCACCACCACCACCACCACCACCACCACCCTCTTCTTGGGAACCGGAGTCACCCCCCAAAACACCACAACGACGGGCACCTACTTTTTCACCCCTTTTACCACGCCACCCCCTGCAACCACCAAGATCTAAGTCACCGCGACGATCACGACGCCGAGGTCAGCCGCCCAAGGCCTGGGAGCCCTATTAAAGCCAGGTGCAGAAGCAAGAAAGTTCAGTCGTCATGTTTTACCTCATGTTGCCCAGTAACAGTTCGCTCGATGTGATTCCTGACAACACCTTGGCCAAGTACGTGACCCAATTACCGCAACCGTTGCATTTACCTGGACGGTGGGAATGTGGACTGGTGGATATTCAATACCCTTACTCGTGGCACAACGTGCGAGGCAAAGAAGTATGGTACGAGGTGACCTACGAAGGCAAAGTAAACCGACTGACTCTACCCGAAGGCCAATACGATACCCCCAAGGCGTTCATAGAGGGTCTGACCACATTGTTGAATTACAAGTCTCTACGGGTGGTGACGAATAGTTCAAGACCCGTCAAAGCCTATCCCTTCAAGAATCACGTGATCTTCGATGTCAACGCACACAACGACAAGGCCTGTATCCTGCTCAGCCCCAACGTGGGTGTGGAACTCAGTCCTAAGCTACAGCAAATGTTAGGTCTCCCTTACGACCTCTACGCGGGTCCCACCACCGACAACGGTGACGTTGTGATGGATATGAAAGTAGGTATATCCGGACTCTACGTCTACTCGGACGCAGTGGACAGCCATATTGTGGGCGATGTGAACACACCTCTGTTACGGGTGGTACCCATTAGAAAGAAGTATGGCGATCAAGTCAACCAGAGTTTCAACCATATACTCTACCTGCCTGTACGACATACCGATATCAACACGATCACGGTGGATATAAGAGATGACACGGGACACCCGGTCGCATTCGAACGAGGGAAAGTGGTGCTGACACTTCATTTCCGACAAGCCCGTTCTCCTCACTTCGTATAATGTACGTGCCTTACCAGTGCCATACGGCCAGCTATGCTGACTACTACAAGAAA
>JAVTVY010004433.1:0-38993 GCA_036873755.1 Hanleya hanleyi
AGGTGGAATCCGAAACTATGTGACTTCCAATCTAGTACATGACAGAAGGGGACAAACATAAAATGACCAATTGAAGGTATAGTCATATTTGAAAGTTTTAAAGGTTATTTTCTAGAAAATCATTGCGGTTTCACCCCTCAAACCTATATTGCCACTCGATCTGGTAGCAGTGGGAAATGTGGAAGCTGGACAGAAAGCTGATAGCGCCTTCTCACAGAAAATATATACTTTCGTAACGTTCATTGTACTGATTTTATTTACTGATATGGTGATTTCCGAATGCGATTTTGGTCGAGAATGACCACTTTCGAATATGCTCACTGCCGTGATAAATTGATGGAATATCACCAAAAAAACATGTAGACCTGTGTGTGTGCCTCATCAGTCGACAAGATATATAATATTTGACAGCCGTATTGGAATTCAAGATGTCAGCCAAAATGTTGAATGAAAACAACTTACCAGTACCTTTGTCTTTTAAAAAGTCACATGTTTACCAAATAGAGCGAAAAAAAAGACATCATGGTACATCATGAGTATAGTAATATGGTGGCAATCAAACGTTAGCGTCGACCCACAACAACTGGCATCATGGTACATCATGAGTATAGTAATATGGTGACAATCAAACGTTAGCGCCGACAAACAACAACTGTCATCATGGTACATCATGAATGTAGTAACATGGTGACAATCAAACGTTAGCTTCGACACACAACAACCGACATCATGAATATAGTAATATGGTGACAATCAAACCTAAGCGTCGACAAACAACAACCGACATCATGGTACATCATGAATATAGTAATATGGTGACAATCAAACGTTAGCTTCGACACACAACATCCGAGATCATGGTACATCATGAATATAGTAATATGGTGACAATCAAACGTTAGATTGGACACACAACAACCAACATCATGGTACACCATGAATATAGTAGTATGGTGACAATCAAACGTTAGCTTCGAGACACAACAACCGTCATCATGGTACACCATGAATATAGTAATATGGTGACAATCAAACGTTAGCTTCGACACACAACATCCGACATCATGGTACATCATGAATCTCGACCAATATGGTGACAATCAAACGTTAGCTTCGACACACAACAACCGACATCATGGTACATCATGAATATAGTAATATGGTGACAATCCAACGTTATCTTCGACACACAGCAACCATCATCATGGTACATCATGACTATAGTAATATGGTGACAATCGAGCGTTAGCTTCGACACACAACAACCGACATCATGGTACACCATGAATATAGTGTTATAGTGACAATCAAACGTTAGCTTGGACACACAACAACCGACATCATGGTACATCATGAATATAGTAGTATGGTGACAATCAAACGTTAGCTTGGACACACAACAACCGACATCATGGTACATCATGAATATAGTAGTATGGTGACAATCAAACGTTAGCTTGGACACACAACAACCTACATCATGGTACATCATGAATATAGTAATATGGTGACAATCAAACGTTAGCTTCGACACACAACAACCGTCATCATGGTACATCATGAAGAAAGTAATATGGTGACAATCAAACGTTAGCTTCGACACACAGCAACCGTCATCATAGTACATCATGAATATAGTAATATGGTGACAATCAAACGTTAGCTTTGACACACAACAACCGACATCATGATACATCATGAATATAGTAATATGGTGACAATAAAACGTTAGCTTGGACACACAACAACCGAAATCATGGTACATCATGAATATAGTAGTATGGTGAAAATCAAACGTTAGCTTTGACACACAGCAACCGTCATCATGGTACATCATGAAGAAAGTAATATGGTGATAATCAAACGTTAGCTTCGACACAAAACAACCGTCATCATGGTACATCATGAATATAGTAATATGGTGACAATCAAACGTTAGGTTGGACACACAACAACCGACATCATGGTGCATCATGAATATAGTAATATGGTGACAATCAAACGTTAGGTTGGACACACAACAACCGACATCATGGTACATCATGAATATAGTAGTATGGTGACAATCACACGTTAGCTTCGACACACAACACCCGTCAGTGTGGTATATCATGAATATAGTAATATGGTGACAATCAAACGTTAGCTTGGACCCACAACAACCTACATCATGGTACATCTTGAGTATAGTAATATGGTGACAATCAAACGTTAGTTTCGACACACAACAACCTTCACCATGGTACATCATGAATATAGTAATATGGTGACAATCAAACGTTGGCGATCAAACGTTAGCTTCGACACACAACAACCGTCATCATGGTACATCATGAATATAGTAATATGGTGACAATCAAACGTTAATTTCGACTCACAGAAATCGACATCATGGTACATCATGGATAAAGTAATATGGTGGCAATCAAACGTTAGCTTCGACACACAACAACCGTCATCATGGTACATCATGAATATAGTAATATGGTGACAATCAAACGTTAGCGTCGACACACAACAACCGCCATCATGGTACATCATGAATATAGCAGTATGGTGACAATCAAATGTTAGCTTCGACTCACAACAACCGACATCATGGTACATCATGGATATAGGAATATGGTGATAATCAAACGTTAGCTTCGACTCACAGCATCCGACGCCATGGTGCATCATGAATAAAGTTATATGGTGACAATCAAACGTTAGCTTCGACACACAACACCCGTCATCATGGTACATCAAGAACATATTATTAAATATGGTGACAATCAAACGTTAGCGTTGACACACAACAACCGACATCATGGTACATCATGAATAGAGTAATATGGTGACAATCAAACGTTAGCTTCGACACACAACAACCGTCGTTCTGGTACATCATGAATATAGTAATATGGTGACAATCAAACGTTTGCTTCGACTCACAGCAACCGACATCACGGTGCATCATGAATAAAGTAATATGCTGACAATCAAACGTTAATGTCGAGACACAACAACCGACATCATGGTACATCATGAACATAGTAATATGGTGACAATCAAACGTTAGATTCGACACACAACAACCAACATCATGGTACATCATGAATATAGTAAAATGGTGACAATCAAACGTTATCTTGGACACACAACAACCGACATCATGGTACATCATGAATATAGCAATATGGTGACAATCAGACATTAGCTTCGACTCACAGCAACCGACATCATCGTACATCATGAATAAAGTAATATGGTGACAATCGAACGTTAGCTTCGACACACAACAACTGTCATCATGGTACATCATGAATATAGTGATATGGTGACAATCGAACGTTAGCTTCGACACACAACAACTGTCATCATGGTACATCATGAATATAGTGATATGGTGACAATCAAACGTTAGTTTCGACTCACAGCAACCGACATCATGGTACATCATGAACAAAGTAATATGGTGATAATCAAACGTTATTTTCGACACACAACAACCGTCATCATGGTACATCATGAATATAGTAATATGGTGACAATCAAACGTTAGCTTCGACACACAACAACCGACATCATGGTACATCATGAATATAGTAATATGGTGACAATCAAACGCTAGCTTCGAGACACAGCAACCGTAATCATGGTACATCATGAATGTAGTAATATGGTGACAATCAAACGTTAGCTTCGACACACAACAACCGTCATCATGGTACATCATGAATATAGTAATATGGTGACAATCAAACGTTAGCTTGGACACACAACAACCGACATCACGGTACATCATGAATATAGTAGTATGGTGACAATCAAACGTTAGCTTCGGCACACAACAACCGTCATCATGGAACATCATGAATATAGTAATATGGTGACAATCAAACGTTAGCTTCGACACACAACAACCGACAGCATGGTACATCGTGAATATGGCAATATGGTGATATGGTGACAATCAAACGTTAGCTTCGACACACAACAACCGACATCATGGTACATCATGAATATAGTAATATGGTGACAATCAAACGTTAGCTTCGACACACAACAACCGACATCATGGTACATCATGGATATAGGAATATGGTGATAATCAAACGTTAGCTTCAACACACAACAACCGACATCATGGTACATCGTGAATATGGCAATATGGTGACAATCAAACGTTAGCTTCGACACACAACAACCGACATCATGGTACAGTACATCATGAATATAGTAATGTGGTGACAATCAAACGTTAGCTTCGACACACAACAATCGACATCATGGTACATCATGAATATAGAAATATGGTGACAATCAAACGTTATCCTACCGTAGAACTCCATCTGAAACATTATGTGTCTCCACTACCGGTACAGATCTATTGATCCTACAGTTTCGAAACACTGTTGTTTTGAAACATATTCCATCAAATTATAGTAGGCCTATAGGAATCAACATTTATGGCGTCATGTCATTCTGGGATAATGAAACTTTTCAGTTGAGCTGGTAAGAGTAAAGATTCTACATTATTCTCACTGTAGGAGCAACATCTTAAAATGGTTATTGAGCAATCGTGTTTCAGTGACCGGACAGTACATAGATAGTTCTGCAGCTCTCTCACTATGCCGAACTCCTCCCACTTGTCATACGGCCATAATCCAAAATCGACATTACGTCGAAGACAGACTTCTTGAAGCTCGTTCCTACAAATCTTGATGAAATCCAGAGGCAGATAGTCGCAAATACACATCAGCTTTTCTGCGTTCACATTTGCCCTGATAAAAAGGCGACAAACAGTGCCATCATCTGGAACACACAACTTCCACACCATTCTTTCAAAACTAGCGTGAAACGCCAAACAGTACCGACTGATGATATGCTCACCATAGTCGTTTGACACTGCCATTGGATCGGCTCCGTTCTTCAAGAAGAGTCCCAGAATCCGTCGATCAACCCCTAGAAAAGGAGTACAGCCAATAATGTACTCCTCTAGCACACTCCTGTAAGAAATTGCACCGTAGTCTAAGCTGGAATGAAATGTTATCGCTTTTTTCCCATCCGCTCCATAATCCAATAGAAGTTTGAGGCAGTCCAGCAAGGTTTCGTTGAGCTTTGCATGACATTCGCTCGACACTCTCCGCAGTAAGTCTGCTATGCACCTAAGTAAACCAAATATAGCAGAGGGGAAAACCTTCCTGGAATCCGATTCTCTGAATTTCACCATCTCTTCAGCGCTTGTTTCGTCAAAATTAGGATCCGCCCCAGCAGCCAACAGAAGCCTAAGACACTCTAAGTGTCCATCTCCAATACAGGTAGCATTAAGAAACTTCGCACTACAAAGCAAGCTGTATAAGGGGTACGTTCCTGGGTGAGATTGATCATTAACATCGTGTCCATGTTTGATGAGGGCAGAAGTAACGTCGTGATGGGCAAGCCCATAGAAGATGAAATGTGTGTACAACACGTGATATAGGTTGATGTTTGAAAATAGCTGTGTTTTCTTAACATACTGGCTTAAAACAGTGATCAATCTTTTCGATCTGGCCTCTCCATCAGTCTGTTTGAGCGTCTTAATCATAGCATACGCCGCTTTCTCTCGTCTCTCCCAACAACAGTAGCAATATTTGGAGCCAGGACATCCCATCTGGAATAATGTCTAGAAGATAGCCTTATATGTCTACAGTCATGGATTATCGTTCACTTGAAAGCCACACTTGTGAAAGTAGGCCTAAAAGAGACATATATCTTGCATACATGTATTATTTTAGGATATATCTGATCATTATTGACCTTTGGACGATCGATACCACATTTTACCAGACTACATTGTATATGCTCAGTGGATGTTTCTGTGAATCGGGTCGCTGCTGCCTAATCTTCACTCACATCTGATATCAGTTGATGTGCAGTTTTACTATGCGTGCCGTATCGATCGAGGAGGAAGTTTACCATGTTAACCACTGTCAGCATATCACATTGCTGAACCTCAACCATGATTTGAAGAGGAGATAATGTTTGCGATGTTGATAAGTGGGTCAAATTTTACCGCGATTGACATCATCAGAGAGCAGGCGCTCGAGAACCATCTACATCTTTGAAGGGAAAACGAAAACACCCTCCATCAAAAGGTTGTGCGACGACACCTAGAAGATGTATGAAAGGAATGGCTTAGACATTTTTAATGGCTATATATATTCAGGGTAGCACTTGCACATGGAATTAATGGCTATTTTTGTAGAGCTGTCTATATATAGAAATAAAAGGAGGAAGAGTAGGTGTACGGGACATGCTATAATAGAAAACATACGCACAAGTGTTTACAGAATTAGTCTACGTCTTGACAGAGAGGCATCGTCATGACGAACACATATACGGTACACGGTGAAAAGCTTGACCAGACATATCCATATTATATATACATAGGGGGACTAAATCTGTCCCACCAACCATGGCCCGACAAATAATATCAAAACATCCGTACATACACAAACAGGAGACTTAATCTGTCACAGCAACTTTGGCTCACCAAAGAGTAGAGTAGTATAGTAAGTGCAAATACTGCCCAATTTTGCCGGGGGAGATAACTCTTGGGGAGTTCCGACAGGGGAGGTTTGTGGAGGTCACGTGGAGGTCAAGTGCACTATAGTTCCGGCACTTCCGGTGTGACTCGATCGGGCGTGACCTTGGAGCGGGGAGGGTCGAAAAAAATACCTGAAACCATGGGAAGGAAGACTTATAGTAATAAACATATTCTATAGATATTGGACCATGTTATTGGGACCAGTCTAGCATCCGCGCGACCCAGGGTCGAGCGTTTATTGTCCAGTTTGCACAATGAAACAAAAATGTCGGCTCCGCTTGCTGTGGGGATGCCCTTTCGACATCACGGCATGGGGAGTGGGTGTATGTTTTCACAGAAAAAAATATCAAAAGCGGAACACGGACTTTACCCCTACTATAGGGGAATGATTCGCACATTTCCATCTATACGGGAAAATGCCAGTATGGGGTGTAGGGGTGGTCATTTTTTGCGGATTTTACTATGGATTGTTTGGTCTTGTTTTTCTCGTCTCGCCACGTAAAAAACGATGGGAGGGGTCTGGAAGTTAAGCGTTGAAATTTTTGTCTTGTTTTTCTCGTCTCGCCACGTAGAACACGATGGGAAAGGTCTCGAAGTTAAGCGGTGAATTTTTTTGAAAAGTTAACGGAGGTCTGGATAGGCCCATACTGGCTCAGGGGGATAGGTCCAAACTGGGAAATTCACACATGTTCATTGCGGTATGGGTTGTTTGGTCTTGTTTTTCTCGTCTCACAACGTAGAACACGATGGGAGGGGTCTCGAAGTTGAGCGGTGAAATTTTTTGAAAAGTTCATGGAGGTCTGGATAGGCCCATAGGCCCATACTGGCTCAGGGGGATAGGTCCAAACTGGGAAATTCACACATGTTCATTGCGGTATGGGTTGTTTGGTCTTGTTTTTCTCGTCTCGCCACGAGAATACGATGGGAGGGGTCTCGAGGTTAAGCGGTGAATTTTTTTGAAAAAGTACTGCGCGCATGCGTAGTGGGTAAATAGCGCTGGGTGGACGTTTTGGGGTGTAGGTGAGTCCCTGGTGGTCCGATGGTGTCGTATGAGGTCTTATTTTGAAGTTCTCCTGGAGGAGCATCCGGCTGAACTAATGTATCGTCCGTTTTCAATATGCTGCGCATGCGCAGTCTGGCCGTAGTATAGAAAGCAGGCATTTTGGGGGTGCGTGGGGGGGTGTTTGGGGTAGAGATGGACCACTATTGGTCCGAATGGTTCGTGAGAGGTGTCAAAGTGAAGCTTTTGTGGGGTAGTCAGAATGGCGTGTTTTTTATTGCGTCACTGTTTTAAGCCAGTATGTTAAGAAAACACAGCTATTTTCAAACATCAACCTATATCACGTGTTGTACACACATTTCATCTTCTATGGGCTTGCCCATCACGACGTTACTTCTGCCCTCATGTAAGTCGCGTCAATCTGCGCATGCGCAGTTGGGTGTAGTAAGTAAAGTGGTCATTTTGGGGGTGCGTGGGCATGTGTTTGGGGTAAAGAGGGACCATCCTTGGTTCGAATGCGTCGTCTGGGGTGTCATCTTGTAGTTCTCGTTGTGCAGACCACGATTTGAGGGATGTTCGCGTCATCTGTGACGTCATTGCTCACGAGTAGTAGCCAATGTGGGCATTTTGGGGCGATGAAGGTATTTGGTGTAGATATGGACCATCCTTGGTCAGAATGCGTTCTGTGGGGTGTGCATTATACCATATCTTTGCTGTATTATACCATATCTGTCCTGCATTATACCAAATCTGTGCTGTATTATACAATATCTGTTCTGTATTATACCAAATCTGTACTGTATTATACAATATCTGTCCTGTATTGTACCAAATCTGCGCTGTATTATAACATACTTGTCCAGTATTGTACCATATATGTCCTGTATTATACAATATATGTTCTGTATTATACAATATTTGTCCTCTACTGTACCATATATGTGCTGTATTATACCATATCTGTGCTGTATTATACAAATATCTGTCCTGTATTATAACATATGTCATGCATTATACCATATCTGTGCTGTATTATACCATATCTGTCCTGCATTATACCAAATCTGTGCTGTATTATACCATATCTGTCCGGAATTATACCATATATGTGCTGTATTATATCATATCTGTCCTGTATTATACCATATCCGTCCTGTGTTATACAATATCTGTCCTGTATTGTATCATATATGTCCTGTATTATACCATATCTGTCCTGCATTATACCAAATCTGTGCTGTATTATACAATATCTGTCCTGTATTATACCAAATCTGTGCTGTATTATACCTATCAGCCCTGTATTGTACCATATATGTCCTGTATTATACGATATATGTCTTCTAGTATACCATATCTGTCCTGCATTATACCATATCTGTGCTGAATTATACCTTATCTGTCCTGTCTTTACAATATTTTTCGTGTATTATGCAATATGTGTCCTGTATTATACCATATCTGTCTTGTGTTATACAATATCTGTCCTGTGTTATACAATATCTGTCCTGTATTGTACCATACATATCCTGCATTATTCAAGATATGTTCCGTTCCGCACCAAATCTGTGCTGGATTAGACCGTATCTGTCCTGTATTATACCAAATCTGTGCTGTATTATACCATATATATCCTGTATTGTACCATATATGTGGGTTTTTTTCAATATTTGTCCTAAATTATACCATATCCGTCCCGCATTATACCATATCACAGTATCTGTGCTGAATTATACAATATCTGTCCTGCATTATACCATATCCGTGCTGTATTATACAATATCCGTGCTGTATTATACAATATCCGTGCTGTATTATACAATATCTGTCCTTATTATACCATATCTGTCTTGTATTCTAACATGTATGTCCTGTACTATACAATATATGTTCTGAACTATACAATATATGCTCTGTATTATACCATATCTGTCCTGTATTATACCATATCTGTGCTGTATTATACCATATCTGTCCTGTATTTTACCATATCTGTCCAGTATTACACCGAATCTGTGCTGTATTATACCATATGTCCTGTATTATACCATATCTGTCCTGTATTAGACAATATCTTCCCTGTATTTAAGAAATAAATGTTAGCTTTCCGACCTTTAACTGCTCAGATAATGGAAGGTAAAACGGAATTGGCTATTGTTTTTACACTGTCCATGTACAGGTAATCTATCCATATGTATCCTGTCCATGTACATGTACTTTGAGCAAGTCATTGTACAAAACTTCTGCGTATGCTCACGTACATGCACTCTGCGCAAGTTCATGTACTCTGTGCTTGTCCATGTACATGTACTCTGCGCATGTCCATGTATTCTGTGCTTATCCATGCATATGTACTATGTGCCTGTACATGTACTATTTGTCTGTACATGTAATCTGTTCATGTACATGTACTCTGTCAAGGTGCATGTTCCTTGTCCATGTAAATGTACTCTGTGCAGGGCATTCTACATGTACTCTGTTCACGTCCATGTATACATACTCTGCTCAAGTCCATGTACATACTCTCCGTCCATGTCGCTATATAGCTGAAATATTGCAGAATTCGACGTTAAACCTTAATTCTCTCTCTCCCTCTCCCTCTCTCCCTCTCTCTCTCTCTCTCTCTCGCTCTCTCTCTCTCTCAATGAAAATGCACTCTGTACAATGTCGCATGATGTAAATCGATGAGAGAACAACAACAACAACAACAAGGATGCAGGTAAATCATTTTATTATCTCCTCCAGTACATCATACCCAAGCTGGGGGAGCCGCATTGGTTATGTTTACAAGTAGCCTCTTGTCCAATCAGAGACCGCCATTTGGCGCTGCATCTGTCATATTCGTTCTTGTCCGTTAGATGTATTCTCGGCTGCTCTTGTCCAATCAGAAGTCGCCATTTCAGAAAGCTCCATCTTCGGCCATGTTCGCTCTGAACGTCGTCGTCGGGCAGGTCAGGATACCGTTGAGGCAACATATCCTCAAATAGTTGTTTGCGCATTCTGAGTATCTATCAGTGCATGGGTGAATACATTCATCCGATGGGGTGATGTGTCAGATTGATAACGAAAAACGTGACATTGGTCACCCACTCTACGACCCATTGGGTGTTGGGGCGTTGTTGTTGGGCCCATTCCAAAACATCCAATGGTCCACTTGCTCCAGCACGGACTCTAGCGACGCCCTATGCGTGATGGTAAAGGGTTGGTCAAATACCCGGATGTTACTGCTCTGTTTCCTTAGGTAGCTCTCCACAGTTTCGTACTAATGGCCCCGGTCTAATTTCATAATACGACAGACTGCCCGTGTTCCGATACATCATAATTCTTCTTGTCTTCTCAATAGCTTATATCTATAATACCATCCTATTCAGCATTATCAACGTTGCAAACGAGCACGTACAGATCGATGGCTGGCTTCGTCTACACGTTGATTGGGATCATGCAGTAAATTTTGTCCTGCCTCAGTTATGTCCCTTGGGCCTCAGTCCATAGTTGCGGATTTTTGGTCCCCCTCAAATTCTTTGAAATTAAAATTCCACCAGGTTTGACCCCATGAGAATTTTTGTTGGCTTTTTGTTTATTGATATTTGTGATATCATTCAGTTGACTAGTTGATTTGCTTCAAATCAGTACATGGTATTTTGCCAGTAGGATTGGCCCATGCCTCACTATGCAGATGGAAGTGTGAAAGTGTGGCTGTGAATTGGGGCCATTTTCAGCTTACGAGCACATGGCATACTTTACGGTGTAAAATTGAGCTTGAAAACCGCCTGGTCGACACCCTATTTTCTTTGCCAATTTTTGTTGGTCCTTGGACTGGGCACACTGTCGGTGAGTTTCAGGACAATCGATTGTCAAGTTTTTTCTTTGGTGGAGGGGGAATATTACCCATTTTGGACCAATTTTAGAGGATTTTCCTGAAGTTTGAAGCAAGTTCAGTATGGGTTATGGGGACCCTGATTTTCGTCAACAAGGCTTACATCTGTCTCGGCTTTATGTCAAGAGCCTACTCTTTCAGAAAATATATAGTTCTATGGGGGTTCTCTAATAACACGGTTGCTGTTTAGCATAAAATGAACCTGCCTACTGTTTAATTTCAGATGCCATGGCCCTTCTGTAGACTGCACCCTATATGACAGAACAGGCACTTTCTCAGGTAACATTAAATTTGCATATCTGATAAAAAAATTCCATCCAGAACTAATATTGTTTACTATCAAGTTGAACACAATTCAAACCAATGCTATTCACCCCCAACACAGGACTGAAATTATTAAAGCAGCACAGGGGCTTGGGTTAGAAAGGGGGGAGGGTAACTCTTAGCATGGCCAGGAAATATCTGTTAAAAGGTGTGTAGAATTGCCAACATCCATGTTGGTGTTTTATCGGGGAGGGAGGGGGGTTCAATTGTCCCAGGAATTTTTCAAAAGTTTTAGTGTCACAGAATAATTCCTCTGGGACCATTAAAACAGTCCTACCCCCCCCCATAAAACCAGCATTGGAGTTGGCAATACTATACTATACACAATGTAACAGATATTCCCCTGTCATGCTAAGAGTTATCCACCCCTCCCCCCCCTTCTAGCCCAAGCCCCTGTGCTGGTTTCATAATTCCAGTCCTGTGTTGGGTGTGAATATCATTGTTTTGAATTGTGTTCAACATAATTGTAAACAATATTAGTACTGAATGCAAAATTTTCAGTCAGATATATTCAAATTTGACATAGCGGTCTAGCCTGACAAAATGGCGTCGCAAAAACTGTCAAAATATGAATGGGGTAGGGGGAAAGGTATCGCTCTGTTTTATCTTAATATGACTTTCAACCATTGAGTGTCATATATCATTATACTTGTACAGACCCATAGATTGAAAAGAGTAGATAAAAAAAAATCCACAAAAAGTACCCTTCACTTAAAGGCCTCAGTCCATAGTTGCGGATTTTTGGTCCCCCTCAAATTCTTTGAAATTAAAATTCCACCAGGTTTGACCCCATGAGAATTTTTGTTGGCTTTTTGTTTATTGATATTTGTGATATCATTCAGTTGACTAGTTGATTTGCTTCAAATCAGTACATGATATTTTGCCAGTAGGATTGGCCCATGCCTCACTATGCAGATGGAAGTGTGAAAGTGTGGCTGTGAATTGGGGCCATTTTCAGCTTACGAGCACATGGCATACTTTACGGTGTAAAATCGAGCTTGAAAACCGCGTGGTCGACACCCTATTTTCTTTGCCAATTTTTGTTGGTCCTTGGACTGGGCACACTGTCGGTGAGTTTCAGGACAATTGAATAACAAGTTTTTTCTTTGGTGGAGGGGAATATTACCCATTTTGGACCAATTTTAGAGGATTTTCCTGAAGTTTGAAGCAAGTTCAGTATGGGTTATGGGGACCCTGATTTTCGTCAACAAGGCTTACATCAGTCTCGGCTTTATGTCAAGAGCCTACTCTTTCAGAAAATATATAGTTCTATGGGGGTTCTCTAATAACACGGTTGCTGTTTAGCATAAAATGAACCTGCTTACTGTTTAATTTCAGATGCCATGGCCCTTCTGTAGACTGCACCCTTGGGTGTGCCTAAAAATCATGACTCATTTACGGGAAGAAAATCTGACAAAAAACGGGCAGGTTGACCCCCACTTTTTTTTGCCTTTTTGAGTTGAGACCGGACCAGGGAACGTGAGTAATAAGTTTAATTGAAATCGCTATTACAGATTTTGCTGGAAATTGAGCCAAATTTGACCATTTTTCGAAATTTTAAGGGGTTTTCTAGGAAAAATGAAGCAAGCTTGGAGGGGAATGTTCGAGATTCATTTTCTATAACTTAGCAGTGCTATGTCTCAAAATAATAGTTGTATCATGCTCTTTCAGAAAATATATACATGTAAGTGATTTAGGTTGAAGATTTTACGACAATTGGTGGCCGTACAGTCTGTTTCATGACGTATGGAAGAATCCCTGGACTGTACCCTTTAAGGCATAATAGTGCAGTCTATGCATTGTCTCAATGTAGACGCCATTACAGAGCGGAGATGTGTCATTACGCCAGATTGTTTAATTTTGACTGCCTAGTTACATCTAAACCGCTATTTTCGGAGTCAGATGGAAAGAAGACAAGGAGTTGATAAAACAATCCAGTGTGTCCATTAGTATACTACTGAAGTTATTGCATACTGTATTCCATAGAGGAGTTATCTCCCCTTGGAATGAGATTTCGGTAGATATTGTGGCAGAACCAGGTCCTATCAAAATGATATAAATTTGCCATAACTATTTTCTTAACAAGATAACCCATTTAGAGTCCACAAAGGAACGAATTGAAGTATATTATTGAGGTTTTATGAATTATTTCTAAATTTTCTGAAGCATTTCTCATGTTTGTAGGAGAAAATTTATTGCAAATTTACCAATAATTTGACTTGGTTACATCTCTTATTTGCATTTTCCCCGCGTTTCTGGTATCATTGGAAAGCGGAAAAGCAACCGCGGCCTGCATATTGCCGAATGGATGTCCATTATTAAGAGCAAATGAGTTAATTTTTAGTTTTGTTCTCGAAAATCCTGCTAGAGTTGGCAAAAGTGATTAAAACAAAGATGGGGTAGGGAGAAAGTTATCGGTCGGATTTTCCACAATAATATGTGTAACTGGCAAGTGTTGTAACCCGCCATACTCACAAACACTCCCAGATTATGATAAATGTGAATAATTAATTTCGCGAAAAACACCCTGCCCCTTAAGGTGGCTCTCCACAGTTTCGTAGTAATGGCCCCTGTCTGATTTCATAATACGACAGACTGCCAGTGTTCTGCTACATCATAATTCTTCTTGTCTTCTTAATAGCTTATATCTATAATAACATCCTATTCAGCATTATCATCGCTGCAAACGAGCACGTACAGATCGATGGCTGGCTTCGTATACACGCTGATTGAGATCATGCAGTAAATTTTGTCCTGCCTCAGTTATGTCCCTTGGGTGTACCTAAAAATCATGACTCATTTACGGGAAAAAATCTGACAAAAAACGGGCAGGTTGACCCCCACTATAACATAGCAGTGCTATGTCTCAAAATAAGAGTTTAATCATGCTCTTTCAGAAAATATATACATGTAAGTGATTTGGGTTGAAGATTTTACGGCAATTGGTGGCCGAAAAATGGACCCATAGTCTGTTTCATGACGTGTGGAAGAATCCCTGGAGTGCACCCTTTTGCTGCAGCACATAGCCAAACGCCAGATTCAATTTGAATGCCGCAGCTTGATCGTTGAAGATGGCTTCCACGTGGCTGCGTATCGGTCAGTCAGAAATTGTAGATATCGTGAATAGGGCGATGACGGTGGAAACAGTGCCGTATCATGGGCCAATGGCGCCGATAGATGTCACTCACTGGATGGTCTTCGTGTAAGAGATCGCTAGGAACATCCACTGCATCTTCCAGAAAATGTTCGTCAGGCGTATGACTGGGAACAGTAATGCTAGGGACTGGCTGGATATCTAGGTTCTTCTGAACTGTGGGTATAGGCGGGATCTCCGTGATCGCATCAACAGTGGCATTCGTCTCCCCGGGCTCATCTTCACTGGGTCTGACCCTCATGGGTGCCTCTTTAGTGGGAAGTTGTAGTCCAAACCGTAGAGACGGGGTATGAATCAAACGTTGGTGCTGTCTTAACTGACTGGGTCGTTTGAAGAGTTGACCACAATCGTTACATTGTTCCGTCGCGCCCTCGTGGAATGAGCGTTCGTGGCGCAGTACATTATCCTCTCGATCCTCTCGCAGGTTATACAAGTATACCGTGCATCGTCGTGGGTGGAGGCCTCGTGGTGTCGTAAATTATCTAGACGAGTAAACTGCTTCTGGCAAGTTGTGCAAGAGAATATATCAGCTCTGGATCTGGAAATGATGAATGCCGTAAAAATTCTGGCTTTTATAGGCCAACATAGGAGTACCCGGATGTTCCACAGTCCCCGGATGTAAGATGAGTACCCGGATGTAAAACCACAGTTCCCGGATGTAAAACCACAGTCCCTGGATGTAAAATATAGAAAACCCCGGATGTAAGATGAGGTCCCGGATGTAAAACGTGGAAAAACCCGGATGGTACATGAGGCCCCGGATGTAAAACCACAGTCCCATCTATTATACCATATCTGTTCTGTATTATACCATATCTGTGCTGTATTATACAATATATGTCCAGTATTATACCAAATCTGTGCGAAGGGCGGTGGTTCTCTCCGGATACTCCGGCTTCCTCCACAAACCAAACTGACTGTCACCATATGAGTGAAACAAACTTGAGTGTGACATTAAGCCAAATTCCCTCCTCTCCTCCTCCAAATCTGTGCTGTATTATACCATATCTGTGCTTATTATACCATGTGTCCTGTATTTTACCATATATGTTCTGTACTATACAATATATGTTCTGTATTATACAATATTTGTCGGATATTATGCCATATCTGTCATGCATTATACCATATCTTTGCTGTATTATACCATATCTCTCCTGCATTATACCAAATCTGTGCTGTATTATACCATATCTGTCCTGAATTATACCATATCTCACGTCCGGTACCGGTCACGTGCCCGGAAGTGACCTTGGACCCCTGATAATATATATATGACGGTGATGTAGCGTTAGTCAGTAATCTGTGCTGTATTATACCATATCTGTCCTGTGTTATACAATATCTGTCCTCTGTTATACAATATCTGTCCTGTATTGTACCATATATGTCCTGTATTATACAATATATGTTCTTTATTATACCATATCTGTCCTGTATTATACCATATCTGTGCTGTTTTATACCATATCTTTCCTGTGTTTACCATATTTGCCATGTATTATATAATGATGAGGGACACGTGTTCGTTCCTATATGTACAGACACCCCCACCACCACCGCCGAGCGTTGACGCCCGTCAACGCTCGGTGGTGGTGGTAATTCCCGTGGGGCGGAGCTCGGCGATTTTACATCCGGGACCTTGTCAACATCTGGGTTTTTCAGTGGGTTTTTCACGTCGTTCCTCCGTCTTCCATCCCGGTACTGTGGTTTTACATCCGGGTCCTCATCTTACGTCCGGGCTTTTCCATGTTTACTGTCACGTGACCGGAACTGGAAGTTGTCACAAGACAGGTGGCGCTCCGATATTGACCTACTACTTCCGACAGGGGACGCCACTTGTTTTGTGATAACTTCCGGTTCCGGTCACGAGACAATAAATATGGAAAACCCCGGATGTAAGATGAGGACCCGGATGTAAAACCACAGTACCCGGATGGAAGATGAAGGAACGACGGGAAAAAACCCAATGGGAAACGCGATGTTGACAAGGTTTCGGATGCAAAATCTCCGAGCTCCGCCCCACGGGAACTACCACCACCACCGGTCGTTGACTGGCGTCAATGCTCGAATGAACACGTGTCCATCATCATTGTACAATACATAACAAATATTGTAAACACAGGACAGACATGGTATAATACAGGACAGATATGGTATAATAGAGGGCATATAGGACATATATGGTACAATACGTGACAGATATGGTATAATACAGCACAGATTTGGTATAATACAGGACAGATATTGTATAGCACAGGACAGATATGGTATAATACAGCACAGATTGCTGACTAACGCTACATCACCGTGATATATATATCATCAGGGGTAAAAGGTCACTTCCGGTCACATGACCGGAACCGGAAGTGAGATATGGTATAATTCAGGACAGGTATGTTATAATACAGCACAGATTTGGCATAATGCAGAACAGATATGATATAATACAGCAAAGATATGGTATAATGCATGACAGATATGGTATAATAGAGGACAAATATTGTATAATACAGAACATATATTGTATAGTACAGGATATATATGGTGTAATACAGGACATATGGTACAATACAGCACAGATATGGTATAATACAGCACAGATTTGGTATAAGTCTGGACAGATATTGTATAGTGCAAGACATATATTGTATAACAAAGCACAGGTATGGTATAATACAGGACACATATTGTATAATACAGCACAGATATGGTATAATACAGCACAGATATGGTATGATAGATGGTACTGTGGTTTTACATCCGGGGCCTCATCTACCATCCGGGTTTTTCCACGTTTGACATCCGGGACCTCATCTTACATCCGGATTTTACCATGTTTTATATCCGGGGACTGTGGTTTTACATCCGGGGACTCTGGATTCACATCCGGGTACTCATCTTACATCCGGGGACTGTGGAACATCCGGGCACTGCTATGTTGGCCTATAAAAGCCAAATTTTTTACCGCATTCATCATTTCCAGATCCACAGCCGATATGTTCTCTTGCACAACTTGACAGAAGCAGTTTTCTCGTCTACATCATTATAACCTGCACACGGTCATTCAATCGGGATCATTTACTGCGCCACGAAAGCTCATTCCACGAGGGCGCGACGGAACAATGTAAGGATTGTGGTCGACTCTTCAAACGACCCAGTCAGTTAAGACAGCACCAACGTTTGATTCATACCCTGCCTCTACGGCTTGGGCGACAACCTCCCACTAAAGAGGCACCCAGGAGGTTGAGACCCAGTGAAGATGAGCCAGGGGAGACGAATGCCACTGGTGATGCGATCACGGAAAGCCCGCCTATACCCAGAGTTCAGAAGAGCCTAGATATCCAGCCAGTCCCTAGCATAACTGTTCCCAGTTATACGCCTGGCCTGGCGTCGCTAGAGTCCGTGCTGGACCAAGTGGACCAATTGGATGTCTTGGAATGGGCCCAACAACAACGCCCCAACACCCAATGGGTCGTAGAGAGGGTGACCAATGTCACGTTTTTCTTTACCAAGCTGACCCACCACCCCATCGGATGAATGTATTCACCCAGGCACTGATAGATACTCAGAATGCGCAAACAACTATTTGAGGATATGTTGCATCAGCGGTATCCTGATCTGCCCGACGACGATTAGAACAAACGGTTCAGAGCGAACATGGCCGAAGATGGAACTTTCTGAAATGGCGACTTCTGATTGGACAAGAGCAGCCGAGAATACATCTAACGGGCAAGAACGAATATGACAGATGCAGCGCCAAGTGGCGGCCTCTGATTGGACAAGAGGCTGCTTGTATTGTAAACATACCCAACGCGGCTTCCCCAGCTTGGGTATGATGTACTGGATGGGATAGAGAGCGAGAGAGAGAGAGAATTAAGGTTTAACGTCGCATTCCGCAATATTTCAGCTATATAGCGACATGGGCATAGAGTATGTACATGGACTTGAACAGAGTATGTATACATGGACGTGAACAGAGTACATGTAGAATGGCATGCACAGAGTACATTTACATGGACAAGGAACATGTACATTGACAGATTACATGTACAGGCAAATAGTATATGTACATGCACAGAGTACATGTGCATGGATATGCACAGAATATATGGGCATGCGCAGAGTACATGTACATGGACATGCACAGAGTACATGAACTTGCACAGAGCGCATGTACATGAGCATACGCAAAGGTGTTGTACATGGACTTGCTCAAAGTACATGTACAAGAACAGGGTACATATGGATAGATTACCTGTGCATGGACAGTGTAAAAACAATAGCCAATTCCGTTTTACCGTCCATTATCTGAGCAGTTAAAGGACGGAAAGCTAACATTTATTTCTTAAATACAACGAAGATATTGTCTAATACAGGACAGATATGGTATAATACAGCACAGATTCGGTATAATACTGGACAGATATGGTAAAATACAGAACATATGGTCTAATACAGCACAGATATGGTGTAATACAGGACAGATATGAAATAATACAGAACATATATTGTATAGTACAGGACATATATGTTACAATACATAACAGATATGGTATAATACAGCACAGATATGGTATAATACAGGGCAGATATTGTATAATACAGCACGGATATTGTATAATACAGCGCGGATATGGTATAATACATGACAGATACTGTATAATACAGGACAGATACTGTATAATACATCACAGATCTGGTATAATACAGGACAGATATCGCAAACACAGGACAGATATGTTATAATACAGCACAGATACTGTATAATGCGAGACAGATATCGTATACTTTAGGACAAATATTGTATAATACAGAACATATATGGTACAATACAGGACAGATATGGTATAATAAAGCACAGATTTGGTATAATACAGGACAGGTACTGTATAATACAGCACAGCTTTGGTGTAAAACAACATATATTGAGTAATACAAGACATATCTGGTACATTACAGGACAGATATTGTATAACACAAGACAGATATTGTATAACACAGGACAGATAGGGTATAATACAGGACAGATATTGTATAATACACGACAAATATTGTAAACACAGGACAGATATGGTATAATACAGCACAGGTATGTTATAATGCAGGACAGATATGGTATAATAGAGGACATATTGTATAATACAGGACATATATGGTACAATACAGGACAGAAATGGTATAATACAGGACATATATGGTACAATACAGGACAGATATTGTATAACACAGGACAGATGTGGCATAACACAAGACAGATCTGATATAATACAGCACAGACAGTGCATAATTCCGGACAGATATTGTATAATACAGCACAGATTTGGTATAATGCAGGACAGATATGGTATAATACAGCACAGATATGGTATAATGCATGACAGATATGGTATAACAGAGAACAAATATTGTATAATACAGAACATATATTGTATATTATTGAATAACTATCTATGATATGAACCCAATACCATGTCACGATGAACCTCTGACGTAGCGTCAATCAGACTAATGGACAACAAACACTTGTTTACAAGAAAACATTTAACATTTATATAGATCTTCAAACACGATATACATATACATAACGGCCACGACTTTACAAAAACACTAATATTCACGAGACATATTACGAGACAGTTCGGTTGTCACACACACACACACACACACACAGTTCAACTTTTTAATTCCCACCGGAGATAGCGAACTCCTGAACACGGCCTGTTCTGCACACAGTCGAATGGTACCCGTTAATCAACGTAATGTCCGGTCACGACCTGTAGCGTCTGTGCCGTACATCTAACCCCCATCCAGTGGCGAACAGTAAATCCACTTTTTAATTCCCACCGGAGATAGTGAACTCCTGAATACAGCCTGTTCTGCACACAGTCCAATGGTACCCGTTAATCAACGTTATGTCCGGTCACGATCTGTAGCGTCTGTGCCGTACATCTAACCCCCATCCAGTGGCGAGCAGTGAATCCGTCCCAAACAATTTCAACCGAACACACAAAACAGGTTGTGGTTTACAAGACCAAGCACATACAAACACAGAGTCTCCGAGGTTGGAGTCGTCCACACCCCGCTGGCTTTTGGAAGAGACTGACGATATACAGAAATAAATCACAGCTCAACAACTCACAATATATTTTGCACACGACACCACAGAACCACAACCTGTTTGACCGGTTTGTACAGTTAACGCAAATAACGAATCTTATACGTTATATGATGCGCCAAAATTATGTATTAGCTTGGTCTCCACGTGTTACAATTCTATACTGCAACATTGTTTTAATAAGCAGAATATGCAGTTCCGTATGGCTTATAATAATACATGTTCCACAATCGAAATATATCATCCTATTAATATACAAATGAACCACAAGCTCTGCATATGCAAATCATGTATACCTTCACATGCTATCAGTATGGGCAGACTAAGTACAGGACCGAACCAGAAGAATTCAATTCTAAAATCAGACTACCTAATCATTTGTCCGGATACCAAACCGTGACAATCGGCCTGCTTCATATGTATGAGGCGCCGTTTGTGACAATATTGTCAACGACAAATATATAGAGTTAAAACCAAAAAATAAAGTCGCCGTTTGTGACAATATTGTCAACGACAAATATATAGAGTTAAAACCAAAAAATAAAGTCGCCGTTTGTGACAATATTGTCAACGACAAATATATAGAGTTAAAACCAAAATATAAAGTCGCCGTTTGTGAAAATATTGTCAAACACATATATAGTTAAAACCTTTGTAAATATATATAAAACGAAATAAATAGGGCCTATATATAAAGTCATTTTTTTTTATTTTTATAAATATTTTTTTAACATAAATAACGATAGGAAGTTAAGACGTTAAATGTAACGTAAATATAAAGTACACGAACAAACTTAAAATTATAGAGTAGAATGTGTAGAGCGCGCGAGTGATACTGGTTAATCAAAACTGCAACTGGGTTCTGAAGCGAAACTATGACAGCGGTGAAAGCCACTCGCATGTCACAGATGTGGCGAATCAAACAATAAGATCACGTACCTGAACATATATCAGTTCACTGCCATAGTGATTTAGTAAAGGCCTATTCCAATTTTCAACAATTACTGTTGTCATTTACAATCGTACTTCAGAGTTATCACATCAATTAGATATAAGTACATCTACTTATAAATCAACATAAGATATCCTAGCCTGCAGCCAATATCATAGCCTGTCCCTTTGATGTTCAATCCACGATTCCGCCGGCCAAGTCGCTGGTTGCTATTTGCCGCATAAAAACATCAACAGAAGTTGAAATAAAACATGCGCAATAACGATGTATTAATTATGCACAGCACAAATATTAGGCAATTTGAAATCATACTGAATATGAGCATATTTCATTGATCAGAATATGACCATTGATAGCTTAGTTATAGGATTTGTAATTATATTGTCGTTTTTGTATATTTTATCGTTTTTCGATAATTTCCGCATTTCCAAACAAGACGAAAATTTGTACTTGGTATAAGTACAGCGAATGTGGAAACTAATGGCTCATGAAGAATACTAGATTGGCCGTTTTCACTTTTGCGCTGCCTCGAAGCTGTTACTAGTAACTAAGGAATCAGTCGAAGCCGTTTTACCCCTGCGTGCTAATCGCTAATTGATCTTCAATACGCGTGGGGTTCTTGACGAGCATCAATATTAACCCTATTATATACGCTGACGAGTGAGTGAATAGGGTTTAACGCCGCTTTCAACATTTTTTCAGCTATATCACGACGGGGAAGGGAAGGGAGGTGAGTGGGAGGGGTGTGGTTAACTACTTGTAACCGAGCAGATCTAATGCTGCCATTTTATACTGCTGTCCCACCGAAATATCATTCCGTAGGCAAACATGACACCCCACTCAGTCACATTATACTGACACCGTCCTTGTTCTATCCTCTTGATACTGAGCGTAAGCGAGGAAGCAACAAGTTCCATTTTTCAAGTCTTTGGCATGACCCGGCCAGGGATTGAACCCAGTACTTAGCGCTTACGAATATCAACAGTTTATTTTATTCTACTTACGTTATACTAACTTAAAACCTAAAAAGTTTGAGATCAAGTAAGCGTATCATGCTATAATAAATGATCTCGATAATGTAAACGAGGAACGGTGAACGCAACAGTACAATCCACACTGGTGGTTCCCACAGTATACGCCATGGTTCTTTCATAATTTGAGAGCGGTACGTTTGATGATACAAGCATGGTGCAACCGGTTCCTCATGACCCATTAGTTTCCACATTCGCTGTACTTATACCAAGTACAAATTTTCGTCTTGTTTGGAAATGCGGAAATTATCGAAAAACGATAAAATATACAAAAACGACAATATAATTACAAATCCTATAACTAAGCTATCAATGGTCATATTCTGATCAATGAAATATGCTCATATTCAGTATGATTTCAAATTGCCTAATATTTGTGCTGCGCATAATTGATACATCGTTATTGCGCATGTTTTATTTCAACTTCTGTTGATGTTTTTATGCGGCAAATAGCAACCAGCGACTTGGCCGGCGGAATCGTGGATTGAACATCAAAGGGACAGGCAATGATATTGGCTGCAGGCTAGGATATCTTATGTTGATTTATAAGTAGATGTACTTATATCTAATTGATGTGATAACTCTGAAGTACGATTGTAAATGACAACAGTAATTGTTGAAAATTGGAATAGGCCTTTACTAAATCACTATGGCAGTGAACTGATATATGTTCAGGTACGTGATCTTATTGTTTGATTCGCCACATCTGTGACATGCGAGTGGCTTTCACCGCTGTCATAGTTTCGCTTCAGAACCCAGTTGCAGTTTTGATTAACCAGTATCACTCGCGCGCTCTACACATTCTACTCTATAATTTTAAGTTTGTTCGTGTACTTTATATTTACGTTACATTTAACGTCTTAACTTCCTATCGTTATTTATGTTAAAAAAATATTTATAAAAATAAAAAAAAATGACTTTATATATAGGCCCTATTTATTTCGTTTTATATATATTTACAAAGGTTTTAACTATATATGTGTTTGACAATATTTTCACAAACGGCGACTTTATATTTTGGTTTTAACTCTATATATTTGTCGTTGACAATATTATCACAAACGGCGACTTTATTTTTTGGTTTTAACTCTATATATTTGTCGTTGACAATATTGTCACAAACGGCGCCTCATACATATGGTTGCCAAATCAGGGCCAATATGAGGAAGGTGGGCCAATACGGGAAAACAGGGCCAATACGACCCGGGCCAATATGACATTCAACATGGCGACGTTGACGATGAATGATCCTAGATTCGTTATCTTCTCCGATTCTCCGACGGATATTCGTTAGCTTCTGTGATAATTTTCGATCTTCTGTGATAATTTTCGATAGATCTACATGTACCGGTACCCAAACCTTGAAATCAAGGGTGGCGATTCATGCTGAAATAGACTATAGTGACACGAGCGTGACATCGACTTGCCAAGCACAAGCAGACAAAAAACAGTGATCCAACACCGATGAACAAAGCGATGACTACAGTGACATTTTAAGAAAGAAGATGATGCAATACTTGCAGCCAGTAGAGCTATTCACATGTGGATGGAACCGATAGAAATTAATTGCGAAGGAAACACCTCAATGTTGATGTTGAAAACTAGGGTCTCCATAGGTCTTCGATCACCAAATCAGGACTGCATTTGGATCAATTCACCATATTCCAAGGTTGTATTTTGTCTCATCGTTCTCATCAAATAAAATTAGTATATTGCTTTCATGATATATATTGAACAATCGAAATTTCATCTGTTTTTTATCTTTTTGACTCCCGTTTCCTAACTTGAAGAACCCAACCCAGGTTGAAGATGATCCCGATTATCGCCCGATCCCGATTATTGATTAAAGCGTTAGCCTACTGTAGAGGGAATCCAATTTTCGACTATAATGGTACTTTGAAACCACATTAATCGTGGGAAATTAATGAGTCTACTGTGAAGGAATATATATCCTGATTTGAAGGAGTGCAGTACCGGGTACTAAAATATTCCTTGACATATGTATGAATCAAAGATTGTAGGTGAGTTATTTAATAAAAATGTCATTAACCAAGTGTTTTCATATTGACCTTGTTGTAGGTCCTCGGTCAGCCATATTGGCCTGCGGCCTCGGGCCAATACGGCAGACCTCGGACCTATAACAAGGCCAATATGAAAACGCTTGGTTAATAACATAGTAGTACAGGACATATTTGGTACAATACAAGACATTAATAGTATCTGTGTTCAAGAAAACTGATCGTAGATATATTAATGTCGGAAGCCATAAAGCATTCTTTAGCTCTACTACATACAAGAGATATCATTCATGGGACGTTTCTTTGTTTATAGAGTTGCTTGAATTTCTCATTAAAAATATCTATGTGAAATTTGGCAACACAATATATCAACAGCATATAGGTATTCCAATGGGTACTAATTGTGCACCCCTGTTGGCTGACCTGTATCTGTTCTCTTATGAATATGACTATATGCAGGCGCTTTCAAAAACCGATCCATTCAAAGCCCGTTCCTTCTCATTCACCAAACGCTATATAACGATCTTCTCGCTGTGGATAATCGCTATATAAATGACGCAGTAAAGGATATATATCCACCTTCACTGGATTTGAAGGAAACTACAGATAGCCCTACAGGCACATCATATTTAGATCTATATCTCTATAAAAATGAAGCGGGCATTCTCTCTCGTCGACTTTATGACAAAGAGATGATTACAATTTCGACATCGTAAACTATCCCTTTCTGGACAGTAATATTCCAGTGGGACCTGCATATGGCGTATACATATCTCGCTTAGTAGCATTTGCTAGATCCTGTGTTAAATGTGATGATTTTAATCAACGTCACAAAACATTGTTGCAGAAACTTATAAAACAGGGCTATTCCACCAAGCGCCTCCACTCAAAGTTTCTCAAATTTGGCGATACATATCGCATGCTGATAGCAAAATACGAACGTAGCGTGCAAGATCTATGGCGCTACGTTTCGTAACTTGTGTCTAATTCCGCTTAACCCGGGGCTAGGGGCCGTGTGAACCCATGTACTTCAAGATCCTCATGGTTCTCATATGAACATTCACAATCAAAGCGTGACTGAGATACATCATTCTTTAGATGACGACTTTACAACGAATATTATGGATTAAGAATACTGATCAGCGATACGGATTTGATATTTTTGGAACATCATGATGTCTTGCCGGCATCATTGAAAACTGTTGACCGCTTCTCTCTTGCAGGAAACAAGCCTATGTTTATGTATACTATGATTGTCTTTTGAATTTGGTGCTAATACTGTTATATGGAATATGGAATAGGTCTTTGGATTATGGACGCGGATATTCTCTAATGGACGACGGCTGAATTATGGATGACGGACTAGGCGCTTGTAATATGGTATAAAACAGCACAGACATGGTATAATACAGCAGAGATTTGGTATAATACTGGACAGATATTGCATAATACAAGATATATTGTATAACACAGCACAGATATGGTATAATAAAGGACAGATATTGTATAATACAGCACAGATATTGTCTAACTCAGCACAGATATGGTACAGTAGAGGGTAAATATTGTAAAATACAGAACATATATTGTATAATACAGGACATATATGGCACAATACAGGACAGATATGGTATAATACAGCACAGATTTGGTATAATACAGGACAAAAACTGTATAATACAGCACAGATTTGGTATAATACAGAACAGATATTGTATAATACAGCACAGATTTGGTATAATGCAGGACAAATATGGTATAATACAGCAACGATATGGTATAATGCACACCCCACAGGACGCATTCGGACCAAGGATAGTCCATCTCTACACCAAATACCTTCCTTCGCCGCCCCAAAATGTCCACTTTGGCTACTACTCCTACCGATGACGTCACCATTGACGTCTCAGATGACGTGAACATCCCTCAAATCGTAGTCTGCACCACGAGAACTACAAGATAACACCCCACACGACGCATTCGGATTCAGGATGGTCCCTCTCTCTACTCCAAACACACCTCCACGCACCTCCCAAAGTGATCACTTTACTTACTGCACCCCAACTGCGCATGCGCAGACTGGCGAGACTTCCAGTGAAAACAAGCCAATATAACCAACGCTGATACCCAACACGGTTCTATTTGACCAGAGATGGTCCCTCAATCACTCAACAAACATTCACGAATCCCCAAAATGCCTGCTTCCTATACTACGGCCAGACTGCGCATGCGCAAAATGATGAAAACGGACGATACATTAGTCCAGTCGGATCTCACTCACTCACTCATTCACTCACTCACTCAATCACTCACACACGCGCGTATACACTCACATTCGCTGGTAACTCTACCAGGTAGCTGGATGGAAAAAAAGGCCGTTATCTACTCCAAACGCACTCCATTGCACCTCCGAAACTCCCGCTTTCGCTACTACTCGTACTGATGACGTCACTGCTGGCGTCACAGATGGCGTGGACAAACCTCTAGTCGTGGTTTACAGCCCGGGAGCTACAACATGACACCCCAAACACATCCCCACGCACCCCCAAATTGACCACTTTACTTACTACACCCAACTGCGTATTGCAACTTGCAATAAAAAGCACGCCATTCTGGCTCTACCCCACAAAAGCTTCCCTTTGACACCTCTCACGAACCATTCGGACCAATAGTGGTCCATCTCTACCTCAAACACACCCCCACGCACCCCCAAAATGCCTGCTTTCTATACTACGGCCAAACTGCGCATATTGAAAACGGACGATACATTAGTCCAGTCGGATGCTCCTCCACGAGAGCTCCAAAATAAGACCTCATACGACACCATTGGACCACTAGGGCCTCACCTAGACCCCAAAACGTCCACCCAGCACTATTTACCCACTACGCATGCGCGTAGTGACTTTTTCAAGAACAAGAACAAACAACCCATATCGCAATGAACATGTGTAAATTTCCCTGTATGGACCTATCCCCCTGAGCCAGTATGGGCCTATGGGCCTATCCAGACCTCCATGAACTTTTCAAAAAAATTCACCGCTTAACTTCGAGACCCTTCCCATGGTGTTTTACGTGGCGAGACGAGAAAAACAAGACCAAACAACCCATATCGCAATGAACATGTGTGAATTTCCCAGTATGGACCTATCCCACTGAGCCAGTATGGGCCTATGTGCCTATCCAGACCTCCGTGAACTTTTCAACAAATTTCACCGCTTAACTTCGAGACCCCCCCCCCCCCCATCGTGTTTTACGTGGCGAGACGAGAAAAACAAGACCAAACAACCCATAGTAAAATCCACAAAAAAATGATCACCCCCACACCCCATACAGGCATTTTCTCGTATAGATGCAAATGTGAGAATCATTCCCCTATTGTAGGGGTAAAGTCCGTGTTCCGCTTTTTATATATTGTTTTTCGGTGAAAACATACACCCACTCTCCGATGTCGAAAGGGCATCCCCACAGCAAGCGGAGTCGCCATTTTTGTTTCATTGTGCAAACTGGATAATAAGCGCTCGACCCTGGGTCGCCCGGATGCTGGACTGGTCCTAATAACATGGTACAACATCTATAGATTATGTTTATTACTATAAGTCTTCCTTCCCATGGTTTCAGGTATTTTTTCGACCCTCCCCGCTCCAAGGTCACGCCCGATCGAGTCACACCGGAAGTGCCGGAACTATAGTGCACTAGACCTCCACGTGACCTCCACAAACCTCCCCTGTCGGAACTCCCCAAGAGTTATCTCCCCCGGCAAAATAGGGCAGTATCTGCACTTACTATACTACTGAGTACCAGCACATGGGTTTACCACGATCGTCAGCGCACCGACAGACTGTGGGAATAGAAAATGGGTGATGACGTCTTTAGATCCAATCTCAGTATAATATCATGGAGTATTATATCTGAATTCAACCCTATATAAATCCCATGCGAATTTGAAACTACATGTGTTAGCCAATCAGGTGGCTAGCTCGTTGAAATCACGCCCACAGTAATTACACGCGGTAGCACCTGGACTAATATAAAAAACATTATCGGGAAACAGTATCCAAATACAGCATCATTTCCAGACATAACCTTGACGATCAAAGATTTTACTCCCGACGAAAAGTCTGGCTTTGTTAGGGGCTACAAAATATCAAAAGCTTGTGCCGCGCGTAAGATGTTAATCTCCGTGAAGTAAACGTCAATCATTATCAGAGAGAAAAATCACAAATTGTCGTGATTGGCTTATTATGGGATCTCGCACAATATCGGTGAACATTTCGCACGAAGTTTTCATAGCGTTACGTCTAGGTGGTATTCCCCACAAGGGCTCGTTACCGTTGTTAATTGGTTAATTGAGTTGATTACAGGATGATGGCGGGGGGTCTATAGGTAGGGAAGTCCCTTCTTCATTTATTGCCTATCTCGACCCCCCGTAAATCAACCTAATTAACCAATTAACAACGGTAACGAGCCCCTGTGGTATTCCCCTGATTTACCATCTTGGTTTACCTAGATTGCTGTAGATCATGCTAATATCGATTCTTTTCCAAAACGAATGGTATGCATGTTGTTATACTCAATGGATGTCGGCATATGAAAGTACAAGTCTAAAAAACCGCACGACACAGAAGAAGCGTATTACGGCGATCCCACTCTAACCAACGTTATTGTCCTTGTCTTTGATGGGTGAGGTAAAACGAGACGGAAAAATGGCCGACCAATTTACCAAGAATAATATCTGAAGATACTGATTCTGATTCAGTAATAATTTACATTCAGCCAGAAAAAGATAGGAATATTTCAGTCAATCGAAACATCTGCACTGTGACATCATGAACATATATAAGTCGCTGCTCACTGTAACACATCTTCGCATATCCAAGCCGAACACTACACGTGTTGCCTTGGTTGAACACGACGCATTGTCTGATCAGAATACGGGATTGGTGATGTCATCGCTCTATAAATATTCCGTGGTCCATATCAGGAAAAGTGCAATGTATGACCTCTTAAAAATTCAAATTTGATTGATTATTCGGATGAAATTAACATCAATACAACCACCACTTACTATATATGGAAAACACACGGGTAGACATCAAAGAAAATCCTCGCTGCACGGTGTTGGCAAGCTCATATGTTGATTGGCTATATGACATCACGTGCGTCGGCCGGTTAGAACAATTTACTCTATTCATTATGTCAAGGTAAATGACGGAACGTTAGTGTAGCATTTATCTTGAAATGTGAAGATGACTGTAGCACAACTCGAGCTTTAAAACTGAAATCCTACAGCCGATTAAACGCAACATTAATAGGATGGTGGAAAACGATGCAGGCTTACTGACAAGAAATCATGTGACCCCACAGTCAAATATAAACATCACAAGAATCAAAAGTGATCTCTGTAATAATTTGTATTCCAGCTACGCTTTTATTGTAGATACCACACGGCCCCTGGCACCGGCTTGAGCGGTATTAGATACAAATAATTCAAATAATTCCAAGTCATCGTAATAAAAAGTGTTGGAAAATGATGAACTATGTGACCGCCAGATAGAAGAAAACGGCCCAAAATGGGATAGAATGCCATCTCATCAAAAACGGGAAACAGTTAAACGTAACGTTAGAAGGGTGATGGAAAACGATGCCGGCATACTGACAAGACAGTAGTATACAAAGCGTGAATTGTACCGCTGGCTCCCCACTGCGCATGCGTGTGACGTCATAAGTGTGTTTTGTGCGCATGCGTGATGTGTGGGAGGTGGGTACAAGATGGCCGCGAGTGTCATGATGTGGGAGGTGGGTACAAGATGGCCGCCAAGATGTGGGAGGTGGGTACAAGATGGCCGCCAAGATGTGGGAGGTGGGTACAAGATGGCCGCCAAGATGTGGGAGGTGGGTACAAGATGGCCGCCAAGATGTGGGAGGTGGGTACAAGATGGCCGCCAAGATGTGGGAGGTGGGTACAAGATGGCCGCCAAGATGTGGGAGGTGGGTACAAGATGGCCGCCAAGATGTGGGAGGTGGGTACAAGATGGCCGCCAAGATGTGGGAGGTGGGTACAAGATGGCCGCCAAGATGTGGGAGGTGGGTACAAGATGGCCGCCAAGATGTGGGAGGTGGGTACAAGATGGCCGCCAAGATGTGGGAGGTGGGTACAAGATGGCCGCCAAGATGTGGGAGGTGGGTACAAGATGGCCGCCAAGATGTGGGAGGTGGGTACAAGATGGCCGCGAGTAGTAAAATGTATAAAAGGAGTTGATTTTTAGGGAAAGGGGTGTATTCAATCTCACTTACCTGACCTGACTTGATCAGCCAGCCAGCCCGCCAACCAGTCCTCCTGCCTGCCTAGCCGCTTGTATGAGACGAAAAGCATGAGACGTGGAGAAGATTTTCCCTTGGATCCAGCCGCACTTCCGGTTGAAGTCTTGCCTGAAGATGAGCGTGTCAGGGCCATTTATCAACGTCACTGGGCTACCATACGCCATTGTTTCCACCGTCACCATTATAGTTCCAATACGTGTATTTTCATACCTTTAGGCCGTCGCGCATGCGCAGAATCACCCTAATTCAATCTTCCACCCAGTGCATCAGATAGCCCTTCTCCTTACCTTCAATTTGATACCTCACTCGACCCCATTGGCCCATTTTTAAAACGATTTTTTTTGCTATAGGGTGATAATTTACACCCTTCACTGCCGCGCATGCGCAGAATGCCGATATTTCAATCCCATACCCAGTGCATCAGATAGCCCTTCTCCTTACCTTCAATTTGATACCTCACTCGACCCCATTGGCCCATTTTTAAAACAATTTTTTTTTGCTATAGGGTGATAATTACACCCTTTTTTTTCGCTAATTTCACTAATTTCAATATTTAGTTGTTAAAAAAACATAGAAAATGAAAAAGATTTTTTTTGCCTTCATGAATCTTTTTTTCCTTGTTTTTAAAATAAAAAAAAATTTTTTTGTCTTTCCTGCCTCCCTCCCCCCCTCCCCCCTCCCCCCCTTTTTCCGTTTTTCAATATTTAATTGTTAAAAAATTGAAAAAATTGAAATTTTTTTCTTGGGGCATAACAATGATGGGGTCTGATGTTAATTTTTGTGCAAAGTTAGAAGTTCCTCTTCCGGGCAAGATGGTTGGCCCTGAAAAGGGCCGTTAGTGTTACTCCACCACCACACTTAGGCACGGTAGATTTTCTTTATCCCGCATACATGTTTCCGGCAAATTGGACATTTTATTTTCAGATGGTTCTCGCCGGCCTCAGTGCAATGGCACATGTCTCCTACACACGTCCTAGCGGGGTGTTGTGTAAACAGCGCACGTCTTGTTGAATTCATGATTGTATGAGTGAATAAATGTTACAATATACACGTATTTATACTTTTAGTGGTCTGTGGGAGGTGGGATAAGATGGCCGCGAGTGTAAGATGTGGGAGGTGGGACAAGATGGCCGCCAGTGTCAGTCAGTGCAAGCTGTGGGAGGTGGGACAAGATGGCCGCCAAGTGTCAGTGAGTACAAGATATGCATGGCCGCCAAGTGTGCTTTATTATCATTGTTCAAGCATAAAAATTTCTTATTAACAGACCTTGTCAACAACGATGTAATATGGCTATATTACATATATTCCAACGGTTTTTAAAAACCACCCAGCTGTTCCCAAAGGGGAGACTTCTAGCAAAGCACAACATAATTTAACACGAGAATCACACCCCTGTGTTCGTTCAAAATAAATGCCCCACTCTTATCAAAATAAATTCCCCTTGCATACCGGGGATTATCTTGGCACTGTGTAATATTAAATTAATGGGTATTTTACATCTCCATGATGTTCAAATGAACATCCAAAATCAAAACGGGAATGAGACACGTACTCTGGAAACGACTTGAAATTCATTGGCTATTCCCAACTTTTATGAAATAAAATTTTTCCCCTCATACCGGGGTTTAAAATTTTTTATAAAATCCATTATACCCTTGGACTGTCATATTAAATTAATGAATGGGGAAAACCAAAATAAATCCTGTGTGTATATAGAGATTTGTCCTCATAAGGACATTTGAGATTGGCCAGGGATTGTTTATTTGAGTGAATGCAGTTTTAAAAAAAGAGAGGTATATGTAGGACAATCTGTGCTTTCAAATTCATGTGCTAGTATTTTAGAAGTTCTCTTTCGGAGAAATTTGTATTTTAACGTGTTTGTTTCACGGGCCCTAACAAGGGCCGTTTATTATTTTAACGTGTTTGTTTCACGGGAGGTCGCTTACACTCCATCTGTGGTGGTGGCAGGAAAATAACCGTAGGGGGTGCTCCGCCCCACATAGATGACATCCATATCCTCAAAATTGGCAGCCGCTATGGTGCTGGTGGTACATGGTGGTGTAGGTAACACTGGTAGTTGTTCCCGGGGAAGCGATCTACCCCCCTGTCCCTCTTCCGCCTCCTGGAATGTGGGTGGAGGCGACGGCGTTTTGGTTAGCGGCATGGTTAACGCCGCCGGAAGAAGAGGGGTGGGGTTTACCGCTTCCTCCATCACCCGGCTTAGGGTTTGAAACCAATGGGTTTCATCCATCGTAGAATGGGCGGCCACTAGCACTGCTCTCACGTTCGCACTCATTCGCCGCTCCCGTCTTGTCTGCTGCTGCATCCCTTCTTCCATTTCTAACGATTCCAACCAGCTCCGCATCTCTTGGGTCCAAAATACTTTGATGGCTCTCATCATCTCGGCCCGCTGTCTCCTAGATATATGTTCACGCACTGCACTCATTTTTCTCGTTCTGTCTGCCTTCTTGGAATGTAAAAATATTTTGTGGTAGCGCATTGGTGGGGGGTGGCAGTATATATGTACTTCGCGCGGACCTCGGCGAAATGGTTCATGCAGAAACTGGAAAAAAATTTTGCCGTGTGTTTCTTGGAATTGATAAAAGGTGTATCATTTTACAATCAGTATTAGTCCCCCGTATAATTTTTAGTTCTAATTCATTTCATGTAAATCAAGTACTCGTATTAAAAATTTCAGCCGTATAGTCCTTTGTTTACGTTATAATTTTAATTTTTAGTGGGTTTTCCAGCCGTCGCGAAAATACAGAAAACCCGACATATTAAACAATAATTAATTTTTTTCGTTAAAATAGAGCAAGTCGATCCCATATTATTCGATACGAATCCCCTGAAAATTGCAGTGCGTTCCGTTCATGACAACTATAGAAAAATTAAAGAAACACAGCCTTTAGTGACGATGAAAAAACACAAGCTAGGCGCCAATCTTGGCAATTTTTCCAAAGTCACGCGCTGAATTATAACCAGAAGAACCAGCTCTACTCGATCCGTATTATTAATACTGGCCAACGCTACCAAAGCGCGGACCGGTAGTCTAGAGCTAATCTATGAGTTTCGTATCAAACCATTTCGTTGAAAACACCGATTGTCAATGCAGAGTTTTGCCCCCTTATTTCATTAGGGAACCAAGAGTTATCCTTTGATTTACATCTGATTTGACTATTTTTACAGCGGCGGTAGGCCTTGTTGGATCATCATAACCGAGGCTAATCCTTATAATATTTTATTTTTATTCTCGTAGGAGTGCAGACTATTAATTGATGTACTCGGGGGAGCGTGTAAAAATTAATTACCGTGTCAAATTAAATTTCCCAGGGTATTTTTTTGTGAAGAAATAAGCCCAGGCCAGATAGGGTTAATACTGAAAAATAGAATCTATCGCTCTATATAGGTGTGTCGGGCCAGTATTTGAGTTATTCTTCATGATGGCCTCGCCGGGGAAAGAGCTAGCGTTCTTTCAAGTCACGTCTAAGGTCTTGCTTATCGTCTACGAACATGAATTACACCTGATCGAAGAGCACCCGATCGAGGTGAAATTGATTTTAAGCCTGGACGGGTGGACGCAATTTACACGGGTCTTACAAGCCCAAGAACCCGAAGTCGATTTTTTACCTGTCGGTGAGGGCGTGTACCTGCGAAGGTGTAGAGAGAATTCATCATTTTTCCCCCGATTAGAACAGTACGGGGGTGGCAGTATTGTACTTTGGCCAGTCTTATGGGCAGGATTAATATCAAATCATTTCGTTGAAAACACCGATTGTCAATGCAGAGTTTTGCCCCCTTATTTCATTAGGGAACCAAGAGTTATCCTTTGATTCGCATCTGATTTGACTATTTTTACAGCGGCGGTAGGCCTTGTTGGATCATCATAACCGAGGCTAATCCTTATACTATTTTATTTTTATTCTCGTAGGAGTGCAGACTATTAATTGATGTACTCGGGGGAGCGTGTAAAAATTAATTACAGTATTTAATTAAATTTCCCAGGGTATTTTTTGTGAAGAAATAAGCCCAGGCCAGATAGGGTTAATACTGAAAAATAGAATCTATCGCTCTATATAGGTGTGTCGGGCCAGTATTTGAGTTATTCTTCATGATGGCCTCGCCGGGGAAAGAGCTAGCGTTCTTTCAAGTCACGTCTAAGGTCTTGCTTATCGTCTACGAACATGAATTACACCTGATCGAAGAGCACCCGATCGAGGTGAAATTGATTTTAAGCCTGGCCGGGTGGACGCAATTTACACGGGTCTTACAAGCCCAAGAACCCGAAGTCGATTTTTTACCTGTCGGTGAGGGCGTGTACCTGCGAAGGTGTAGAGAGAATTCATCATTTTTCCCCCGATTAGAACAATACGGGGGTGGCGAAATTGTACTTTGGCCAGTCTTATGGGCAGGATTAAAAGCTATCATTGCCGACGTGGACGATGTACTTTACCCGGAAGAAACCCAATCGATCATTACCCGTACGTTGACGCCGGGCTGTACTATACTAATATACCCAGATCGCCTCGAACTGATTGACGACGATTCGCGCTGCTGGTGTAGCCCCATGCCCGCGCGTGTGACATTATCGCCCGAGGGGTGGACTACGTTGAAACGTGTGTTATTTGGTGATTTGGATGGACAGAGTATTTACCTGTCTCAGGATGTCTACATTTTTCGCGGCCCTTTTTTTGCCCGATTGATCTCTCTCAAACGAGACGGTGGATTTACGTTGGACCCCGAACTGTGGACGGCTTTACAACACATCGCTCCCGTGGTGGATAAAGTATTCTCACCACTCACAGACTAGGGCCTATAAATACCAGGGGAAAGAGAGCGTGTGTATCATTTACCCTTGGACATTGAGAGAGCAAACATGTCGCTATCACTACGTGCCATTTTGCCTCTTACACCGAGTCTGCGCCTATACGTGTATGCAGAAAAAATCAAACTGGTGCAAGACGATCTAGCTATTTACTGGACTCCGGCGGAAATGCTATGGAATCCGGTGACACTAGAGCGTGATGGGTGGAATAAGTTTAAACGGGTATTGCACGGGGAATTGGATGGAGAGCTGATTCATCTGGATAATGCCATGTACGTCTATACCGTAGCACCCCACCGCATACGGATAGGTCGGTACAAAGATGCGCGCAGTATCACCCTAACACTCTCTGTGTGGGCAGCCTTGAAGAAAATAATGCCTATTGTCGACCAATTAATGTCACCCGACACTCGAACACCGGAGCAATTAGCGTGGGTTCGGACTATAGAAGAGGCGCTCGCTGAACCCCATGAAAGACTACATAAGGCGGAATTTTCTTTCTGTAAACCTACAGCCGGACAAGAAAAAAGGTCTATATGTAAACAATGCAGAGCGGGTAGAAGGCCAGTACTACCCTGGGAAGAGGTCGACTCACATGGGACGGGAGCGAACTCACCCTGGGAAGAAATCGACTCACCTGTGGCGAACGAAGAGATCGACTCACCTGTGACGGACGAAGGGAAAAAAGTGCATGATGCGGCAGTCGGAGAAAAGGGCGACGTCTATTAACAAAGTATTAACTGAGTTGTATTACAAGCCGACCAGTGCCGCTGCCTATAGTGGTGTGGGAGCCTTGACTCGAGCGACCCAAGGTATTAGTCGAAGTGAAATTCGAGCCTGGTTAAAAACTCAAGATACCTACAGTTTGCATCGAGCTGCCCGACGTCATTTTCGCCGGAACCGAGTCATCGTGGGAGGCATCGACGCGCAATGGCAATCGGATTTGGTGGACATGAGTCGATTTGCACCTCAAAATGATGGATACCGGTACCTATTGACGTGTATTGATATTTTATCGAAATATGCCTGGGTCCTGTCCGTTCGTACCAAAACAGGCGAGAATTTGATACGGGCATTCCAGCAGATTTTCAAGACAGGACGCAAACCTCTTTATTTACAAACCGATGAAGGGACAGAATTTCTCAATCGACCCTTTCAAGCCTTTCTTAAGAAAAAGAAGGTATTTTTCTTTCATACGTACAACGAGACGAAAGCTTCGGTGGTGGAACGTTTCAATCGTACGTTCAAAGGGCGTATGTATAAGTATTTTACAGCCAAGAATACCCGACGCTACCTGGATGTCTTACCTCAACTGGTGCAAGGCTACAATCGGGCTTATCATCGCAGTATCCAACGTGCGCCCCGGGCTGTGACAGAACGCAACGAACATCAAGTACGTACTACGCTGTACTCATCATCATCCAGTCCACCCTTGACGGACCCCCGGTACAAACGGGGCGATACGGTACGGATCAGTAAAGTGAAAGGACAATTTGAGAAAGGCTATTTACCCAACTGGAGTGACGAACACTTTGTCATCGTACGCCATAAACCACGACAACCCCACGTCTATGAACTGGAAGATCTACAAGGCGAGAGACTGCAAGGCACGTTTTACGAGACAGAATTACAACCCATAGTGAAAACACCGAAAGATTACTACACGGTGGAAAAGATTTTGAAAACGGAACGTCGACGGGGCATCCCCTATCATTTCGTCAAATGGCAAGGATGGCCTCGTTCCTTTAATTCCTGGGTGTCTGGCCGTGACATGAAACGCCTATAAATTCGAACTGCTAGTACCACCCGGCTTCAGTATAGAGGATGGTACCATGGATAGAGCACGGCTGCCCGTAGTGTTACAATCTCGAAAAGGACAAGTGGGTACTCTCGTGTGTGTCATAGTGCTTGTGGGTACGCTATTTACAGGGGTGTTCTACGATTTGTCGACCGTGTTAGCCTTTTTGAACACGCCGCGTTCTCCATCATCACCCCCCATCACTTCGACGACCACGTCACGGCCACCCAAGACGTCAAGAGTGCGCCACGTATCAACCCAGACCACACCACCGGCTACTCCAGCCATCATCACCACCACCACTCCATTACCCTTGGCCCGCACCATCGACCTATCCACCACGACGCCCCGTACTACTCCAACCACGCCAGGACGTCATCCTACGCCGTCATCCCTGAGAAGCGCTTCCACATCATCACCACCCACACCTAGTACCACCAACACGCTGCTCAACCTATTTGCAGTGGATCCCCGTGCATCACGCCCTTTACCCCCACAACGGTATCCAATCGACTACGATCCCCGGTGGGATCCCCGACAACGCGGGTGGGCTTCTAACCGTCGAGCGCAAATCACCAAATAAAAAAAATAAACGATGGACCCACGATGGCAGCATCCCTTCACGTGTCTCATCGCTGGCCCGACGGGATGTGGAAAATCACATTTTGTTCAACGTCTCATCCAACATGGAGCAGCCCTGATTTCACCGCCTGTAGCTCGTATCCTGTGGTGTTATGGCGCTTGGCAGCCCGCGTACGAGGCACTGGCCCGTGTCCCAGGACTTACCTTAGTGGAAGGCTTACCCCCTGAAGACATACCCCCAGACACCTTAGTGGTGGTGGACGATCTCATGACGGAAACGGACGGTCGAATTACCCGTCTCTTTACCAAAGGCAGCCATCATCGTCGATTGAGCATCATTTACATTGTACAGAATCTTTTCAGTAAAAACAAAGAACACCGGAACATTAGTTTGAATGCTCAGTATGTGGTGTTATTCAAAA
>JAVTVY010004434.1:0-37296 GCA_036873755.1 Hanleya hanleyi
CCCGGCATTGTCTTATATAAGGATAGATGCGGGGCGCGCGGACCTCGGCGGAAGCACTAGACAGAGAATCGTAAAATCCGTCCGTCATTTGCAAATTTGTGTTTCTTTTTCCAATGAAAAGTTGAAAAGCTGGCAGTAAAGCGCACTGTGCGTCGCAATAAACCGCCAAAATACGTACAAGTAAGTTTACTCTATACGTATACGGCAATTATGACTGGAAAATTCCAACTTCTTTGTCTACTTGCTTGGTATAAATTAATTTTTCAAACCAATTCAGCTTTAAACAAACCTACGACAGCGAGCTACAGGGCGCTTACCCAGCCGTCGGAATCCTGGGGTTAACACAGCGGTAAACACCGTTATTGTCAGCATATAGCACGGATAATCTGTTTTACTTTTTTCCCCCTTCTGTTTTCATAAGGCTGTTAATTATACAGATTGAATGATTGCCTTAATGATTGACTTATTGATCAGGAAATAGTAAATAACGCAGATATATACTTGTTTTAGCGTTATTGTCAGCATTTAGCCCTTTACGGATAATTTGTTTTAATAATTTTTTTTCTTCTGCTTTTATAAAGCTGTTAATTATACAGATTAACATGTGGAGATATCAATAGAACTCACGTATTGTTATGTGCTATATGCCGACAATAACGGCGTCACCCCAGAAATTTGGCAGCTGAGTTAAGCCACTGTTGTATTTATAGCTGTTTATTATTCTTTTCTGGAGTCTTTATCACACAATTGATTCTTTGAGCTGTTAAATGTTACATTATTAATAATATTTTATCGATTGCAAACGATTACCAACCTCAAAGGGGGCGGAAATCCGAATTAACGGTGAAAATCGCCCCCTTTTCTTAACACTGTTTTTTGTGTTGAACTGGTCTCAACATCATTTTTCAGTGTTAGATTTTCAACACCATTCTTTCAACACCGTTTTTTGGTGTTGAACTGGTCTCGACACCATTTTTCAGTGTTGGATTGGGTCAACACCATTTTCTCAACACCGTGTTTTGGTGTTGAACTGGCCTCAACACCACATTTTGGTGTTGAATTATGTCAACACCGTTTCTCAACACCACTTATTGGTGTTGAACTGGCCTCAACACTAAAAAATGGTGTTGGGCCAACACCGTTTTTCTGGCTGTGTAAAGCATAATTTATTGATCTAAAGACAAACTAGCCAATATCTTTCCAAAACATTTTAATGAATTCAACCGGGAAGTCCGATAAACCGGGACTCCCTTCGTTCTTCATATTCTTCAGAGCTTGACTTATATCCTTAAATGTTTATAATCCTTCCATCCCTCTAGCCTCGTCATCAGAGAGTTTATTTATTTTTACTGTTTTAAGAACATCTGTTGCCTCTTGATTATGTATATTTCCTTTATACGCATTTTGGTAGAATCGCTCTTCCAGTATGTCTTCTGTATTGCTCAGTTCTATGTGCTGTTGTCAAATTTGTTATTAGTTTGCTTGTATAGTTTCTCTTTCCTAATGTTAAAAAATATTTTGTTGGTGTTTCTCCATCTTCAATCCTTTTGGCCTTCGATCTTGCAATAATTCCTTCAATCTTGTTCTTTCTAATAATCCATAATTCTTCTCTTTTATCTTTTAATCGGTCTATTTTTTCTTTTATAGCTGTCTAATTTTGTTGTAATTTTTTCTCGATATGTTTTATACTGTCTTGCAAGGCATTTTCATTCTGATTTTCGTTTTTCTTTTTAATACTGGAATATTTAATCTACCCCCCCCCCCTCCCCCCACGTATATTCATGAGTAATGTGTCTAAGAATCAAAGAGACATTTATTCTTAAAAATAGAACTCACAAATCGAGCCATGGAATAATGACATCCAAGGACCTCATTTTCTTCAAGTGAACATTTTCTTCATTGTTTATTTTGTCTTTTACGGTTGAATTGGTACTCATTGATATACCTGTAACTTCCACCGTTGTCTGGTCATTGTTTGTTTAACTTTACCGCTAGCTTTTGCATTTACCGCCCTCAAACCTGAATATATAGCCTGTCTCAATTTATACTCTAAATGTTCATATGAATTCACGAAGAGGGCATAATCACAGCGAAATATAAAATATTATATCACAATGACTCACATGTTCGGAGTTACCTTCATCCTAGTTCATGTAAAACTAATGTGTGGAAATAATTTGTGATATTCTAAGTTATACAAGATTGAATACAATATCCTGCAATGCTATTGCTATTTTTTCTCAATTCTGTGCTGCTAATTCGAAATTTCCAGGCCGGGACTGAAACAGACATTTTTCGGTTTCCCTCCCCCCAAACATTTCTCAGGCCACAGTCAAAGCCAGTGCACCTGGGCAGATTTTCTATTTAGAATGATTCAGGCATGTAGTGGATATGCTGTCCATAATTTATTCCAGTTTGACGAATACGCGGGACAATACCAGCGGAGTACCAGATTCTTGAAGTACATGTATGCTGGGCTGAATGAATCATATATACTTCATGTAGTCACTTCCCCGCGCGAACAATGTTCTCGGTAGCATTATGTGAAAGATGTATGAAGATGACGATCTTTCTCCAGCCATTGTCTTTACTTGTCTTTTGTATTTAGCCCTTGCAATTTCTGAGCGCTATCATATTTCTCGAGTTTAAGACTTGGCTAACGGTGTGGACGTGTATATGCATTTTATTTTAGTATACCTGTGTGTCTTATCCCTCTGGTGAACTTCGAAGTTCTCAAGCATGATGTGGATACATATTCTAATGTGGTCCATCCTATGTGCCCATGTTTTATCTACTATGTTTCAGACACTCTCTGATTCAGATTCGGTTTCTAATCACAGTCGTCCATTCATGACTTTCTCCGTCCCAAGCGCCGGGTTGTGCGCGGTGAAGTGCGAGGGACTTGGACAGTTCGAGTGCAAAGCTTTCAATGTGAAACAAGACAGTGAAGGGGTATCATCGTGTGAGTTATTCCACACCAGAGTCCATAAGATGGCTGATCTACAAATGGTCAATTTCACCAACGGCCGGTATTTTGAAAGGGTAAGAGATTCGAAGGACACAGACATGAAAATATCAGCATGTCATTTGGTTTCAAAAATATATCCTATAACACTTGTATCTATTATACTTGTATCTATGTAGCACGATTTAGCATGGTTGTGACTTGTGAAATCTACGAGAATCATGTTGATAACAGCAGGTGTTCATTCGGGAGATTCTATTTTACAGGGCGGGTGAGGAATGTCGTTTGCATAGCTGTAAATTAATATTTATTTGTTATCAGAGTCGTAACTTTCGGTCTTAAGATTAATTAGAGTTTTCATCGAAAAATTGTTTAACAGAGAGACACGAATCGGAAGTAAGTAAGTTTATTTCCGTAAGCTACATAGCTTATTGGTATAATCTAGAGTCATATATAGCGGAGAGTGGGCTACTATTGTTTCACTGGTCTCTGATTTTCGTACATTTTTCTAAATATTTACCTAATTTAAGCAACTCGTTCCCATTGTGTACAGATTAGAGTTGGATTAACTTAAATACAGAAGGTTTTTTTCCAGTAATACTGCTTAATATATGAGACCCTAAACTGCTTATAAGCAGGACAAATAAGAATCAATGATATTCATCTTCCACTAACTCAAGTTCGCACTTTTTGCATAATCTTTGGCTACGATCTGCCTTTTCATATATTCATTGTTGTAGACATAACTTATGAGCAGACATTCTATATCGGGACAAATAATGATGATATCTATGTAATATTGGTTTCTGCAAATAAAATTGTAAGCCGTGAATATCTGTCAGATGCTTATACAAAATACATTTGGCATCTTTGACATTATGTCTTGTATATAAAATGATCAAATATTGTGTGTCGATACATTCTTAGAAAACGGGGCGCATCATTAATATATTGGTTACTCCAATATTCCATCAATCCTATATTTTGCAACTACATTAAGCCAATTATCCTTGTTGGGAGCATTAGTACATGTATCATGCATATCTTCATACACCGATCGAAGCAAGCAGTTATCAGTATTGAGTAACTTTGACCAATATTTCAAAATTCTTCCTTTTCTTATGACAGACTTTGAGCACCTAACTAATTCAGAATAAACCATACTATTTGTAGTATTTTTTGATCCTCCAAAAACCTTTCTACAATAACCCATAGGAACTATCTCAATATCCTTAGCAGGGTGAACTCCCATACTTCGCAACCATAATTCATAATACTACCTACAGACTTATCACACATAGATAGCTTTGTATAAACATTAAATTCATACCGTGACAGTTTATTCTGTAATCCATACATAGCCCTTTTGCTTTGTTTAGTCAATTGCTGTTGGGACATTTTAAAATTCCCATTATAGTTTAAACAGATTCCCAAATACACAAAAGAGTTTATAACTTCTACTTGTTGGTTGTTCAACACAAATACATCATTCGGACATTTCCATCCTTGGCGGAAAATAACTATTTTCGTCTTTTCATTATTTATGGTTAATCCCCATTGGTCACAATATTCATTAAGATTATTCAACATGTGCTGCAGCTCATTTGCAGACTCTAATGCTATAATAACGGTATCATCAGCGTACATTAACAAATACAAATGAATATTTCTAATTTCAACAGAAGAGTAATTCTTATGAAATAGCTCCATCTTTAGATCGTTGACAAATAACGGAAACAGAATAGGTGATAAGCATTATCCTTGCATTAATCCGAGAGTTGACTTAAAGAAATCTGAGCATTCCCCTTTCCATCTTACACATACTTTTACGGACTGATACAATGATTTAATAACTGTTAACATCTTCCCACCTATTCCTTCCTTTACCAGCTTATACCACAATTCGGCATGCTGCACAGAGTCAAACGCTCTTTTATAGTCAACAAAACAACAATATAATTTTTTCATATAAAAACTTATTAATTAATGAATTTAGGACAAAAATTTCGTCTTGTGTTCCATGGCCACTTTTAAATCCCATCTGGGCATCCGTAATTACATCATTATCCTGGTGCCATCGAAGTAATCTATTGTTCAGAACTGAGGTAAATAACTTTGCTATGTGACTCACAAGTGTAATTCCTCGATAATTATTGACATCATCAATTTTCCCCTTTTTGTATACTGGTACAATAATTCCTACCGCCCATGCACGTGGGAATAAACCCGACTCCAATATTTGATTAAATAAATTTACTAACAAAGGTAACAATATATCTTGGAATTCAATAAATAGTTCATTAAGTACATCATCTGATCCAGGACTTTTATCTTTCTTTAGACATCTAATTACAGCAAGTATTTCATCATCCGTAATATATTCATCTAACTCATGGAAGAGACTTGGGAGATCATCGCTGCAACTAACATTATCATAATTAATACCATCTCCTTTTATCATCCTCCTCAATATCATCTTTGTTCATAGCCAAATTCTTGAAATGCTCATGAAATTCATTTATAACAATATTTTTACTAACATTTGTCTTAGTTGATTTAAGCTTACTAAAAAAATCCTTCGGATTATTTTTCTTCAAATGCTCCATCATATTACCTTCTATCCTTCTATAGTGATTTCCACAACGGATAACAACTCTTTTATAATTCAATTTCACCTGACATCATTTAGCCCTATTTACAATACACCTGTTCGTATTAAACTTAGCCAGGGCTTTAATATATTCAGCATATGCTGCTCGGCATTCACCATTAAACCATGGCTGGTCTTGTTTCTCAACAATCTCCCCAAGAATTTGGGTAGAATTCGTCGCTTTTTCGTCAACAGTATCCTGACTACATAGTGTATCTATATTAATATTCAGGCATTCACCGATGAGCTATTTTCATCACTCCACTTGACCTTAGTCTTAAACACAGGAGCACTTCGAAACAGTTTACATTGTTCCACAGGTTGGACTTTGCAACGTTGTACAATTGGTGCGTGGTCTGAATATCCATTGAAATCCATTACACAAAAACTTTAGATGTTATTGACGTAATACGCTACTGCCGTTCTTATTAAAGAAGGTTATTTTACCAGTCTCGTTTCCTACAGTTCTCCTATTCAATATTCTAAAGTTAGTCGTCTTGCACACCTTCAATAGCCGTTTACCAAAGCTATTACACACATTGTCTTGGGATGGTCTTCGTCTTGGGCACAGGACCGCAAAACAAGAGATTTGATGGGTGGGGGGTGGCATTAGGGTGAAGTGTCAAAATATGGGGCCTCTATATATAACCCCTTGCTTTATATAAAAAACACACCGAGGTTTGAAACGGACTTTGGGTGAATCGAGAAATGAACGGTTTATCGCCAAACAAAATACATAAGCATATTCTACAAGTATCACTTTATATATTTCCAATGTCAAATTAGTAAATTTGTGCAATTTTTTACCTTTGCCGGGCGATTCAAAATTCAACCAGACTGTCCATCCATCTAGGAACAGATCTTATGGCGGGCTTCGTTCTCAATTCTGATTGTCCAGGCGCGACACGCCTCCAGCAAGAGAGGTCACGCACAGATCAGCTGGCGCGATTGACCAATCAGAATTGAGCCCATAATCGGGCTGTTCCTAGATGGATGGACAGTCTGGTTGGATTTTGAATCGCCCGGCAAAGGTAAAAAATGCACAAATTTACTAATTTGACGACGGAAATGTATAAAGTGATAATTGTAGAATATGCTGATGCATTTTGTTTGGCGATAAACCGTTTATTTCTCGATTCACCCAAAGTCCGTTTCAGACCTTGGGTTTTTTTTATATAAAGCATGGGGTTATATATAGAGGCCCCATATTTCGACACTTCATCCTAATGCCACCGCCCACCCCCTCCAAATCTCAAGTTTTGCGGGCCTGTGGTCTTGGGATGTTCTTCGTCTCTTTTATAATCACACATACATTTAACTCGTTGAAAAATGTATTGCGGCACTTTAAAAGAGGACGTTTTGCCTCTCGGACGAGGGACTAAATCCATAAGAAAGTTGAAGCCCCCATCACCTTGGCAGTGACCATTTCCCTCACAAAGTAGTGCGCAGCCAAATTTTTAACAAGAATCCTGCTATTCCTATTCAACACCATTCTGCGTTGCAATATATATACACACGATGATGACATTTTACCCTCGTTCATACTAGAATAGGCAAATCCCATAATCATCGTCAGCATACCGAGCGCAAGCACTGTTCAATCATACTTGGGCATCTAAGTGACAGTGCATTATCCATATTAATTATAAGCAACCACCTGTTCATAGATGCAAACCATTTGACCCGTGTCCTAACAAATCATACTAATTACTAGCCTATCAGTAATAATGGACTTTTCCCGTAAAAGAATGACTTACGTCACACGTAATATAAGGACACGATATTTCTCCATGGCTACCGTACCTTACTCACAACTGCAGTCCCAGATAATGAAATGCTTCATTCATTTTATGCTTCATTTCATTTATTCACCAATATAATAAAAAAGATTATACAGTTCGGCGATAGTTACCAACAATATTCAAAATAGGTTAGCCGATATAAATAAATATGTATTGGCGGGATTAACACCCCATGGGGCTTGTTTTATCCCTATATTACTAAACAAAATAGCTTAATTAGTATTGGCGAACATTTAAGAAATATTGTATAAATTAATCATTCCGCGTGCATCTCCTGTCGATAGCATACACGCTGGTTGGACTATGCATGCAACGAGACGGTAATCGAGATGAAAATGAGTGAACAATAGAATAAAACATACACAAACAATACACGAACAAATCAAGCACATGAACATTCTCCATAATATATAGTACTACGTGCATGCAAGTCTTGCCAGCACAAAAAATCATTTATAACGTTATTTCTCTATCAGATGTACTTTCAGCTTTGATTTAAGGGAGAGATATTGAGCAGATTTCTTTAAGTAGAGAGGACAAACTATTCCATACTCTTGGTGCCTTTATTTTCAAAGAATAGTAAGCAATGTCGGTAGAATAAAATGGTCTGTACAGGTTAGAGTTGGATTGTCTAGTAGAATAGTGATGGACTTCTGCAATTCTCGTGAATATAGAATGCATCGAAACCGGTAATGTATTTGGGTGGTGGACAAATTTGTGAACAAACAAAATTGTATGATAATCATTCAAATATAGGAGGGGAAGAATATTCAATTTTGAGAACAGAGGGCCGGTGTGCTCCAGTTTGCCTGAGAGTGATATTACCCGTATAGCTCTCTTTTGGAGCATTACGAGAGAATGCAAGTGAGTAGGGTAAGTATTACCCCAAACTAGGTTGCAATACGAAATGTATGGATAAATTAACGAGTAATACAAAATAAATAATGTTTTTTTATTCAAATGTTCTTTGACGTGATTAATATTTCCAATATTTCTTGATATCTTCTTGGATAGTTCTGTAATATGTGTTGTCCAATTCAATTTATCATTGAAGTAGACCCCGAGAAATTTAAAGTTATCTACTTGCTCAATGTTATTTCCAGATATGCGAATATTTAAAAAAAAAAAAAATAATAATAAAATAAAACATTTAAACCATAAATGAGGACGGCGCACAGATTTTACCAGCCTCAACAACTAATAAAAATACTACATGTACCTTCAAACTCTACCAGCGGGGGCAAGTGAATAACCACACCCTCATTCAGAAACGGTCGCACACGTATCCTTATATGAAATTGTCTCTAACAATTAATAAATTTTCTAACAATTTTAGTTTACCCCAACTGTTAAAATAAAAAAGTGTTAATCACTCGAACAAGTTTGAATTTAGTAGTACTGTTTATAATAGAATTTAGAATTTGACCTCAATCCCCGGGGGGTCTCGTACACCAGTCGTGGTGCCACATTTCGAGCACGGCCTATCTTTTCCGTCACTGAGTCCGGGTACCAATGTGAGTTTTCGCCCAAACGACAGTTGGGACTTCAATACAGGCATCCGATTCTAGGAGACTGCGGTGGTCTAATGGTTAGAGCGTCGGCCTCGTAAGCGGTAGGTTCTGGGTTCGATCCCAGGCCGGGTCATACCTAAGACTTGAAAAATGGAACTTGTTGCTTCCTCGCTTACGCTCAGCATTAAGAGGATAGAACAAGGACTGGTTCGCTCGGTGTCAGTATAATGTGACTGAGTGGGGTGTCATGTCTGCCTACGGTATGATATTTCAGTGGGACAGCACTATAAAATGGCAGCATTAGATCTGCTCTGTTACAAGTAGGTTCCCCTTCCCCTCCCCCTCCCCTCCCTTCCCTTCCCCGTCGTGATATAGCTGAAAAAATGTTGAAAGCGACGTTAAACCCTATTCACTCACTCACTCACTCACTCCGATTCTAGGACGAAACAATCTAGTCCAAATTCGCCTGGATTACTGTCGTCATCCGCAATTGTGCCTCCGGAAAACGGGTCAGATGAATCCAACCCCAAAACCACTGAGAGAGTTCTGAACAGTTTACTATTGACCAGATATCGTTTGTGAAGTCAACCGTTGCACAATTCTGCCTTCCAATCTTCATTCGATAGCTTGCTCTGGTCCTTACTGAACCGGCGACCAATGCTTCTCAGAATGTTACTTTTAAACCCAAATGAGTGCAGGCCAGTACTTCACCAATTATTGGGATTAGGAAGTGCGCAAGAGGCCATATGAGGATATTTGGACTCTTAGTATTTACTAATTGCATCTGTTATCTCAAGTACTGCATTGTTGCTAACCCTTCTATTCAGTTCTGTGACAGTTGCTAGAGCTCATTCATTTTCTTTCTCATTTCTGGCAGACAGTCCATCCATCGGCAAACTAATCTTCCGTGATATTCTCCCATGCTATTGGCTCGTTGTTGCTAATAGATATAATCGTACTTGATCTATAATACCGACATGTTGACGAACCGTTGATTGCTTCTTCTACCGAGTCTGGCGTTCCTGGAAACTAGACCCACCCAAAATGATAGTAGTACACAAAATTGGTAGTACCGTAGTCAGCCATACTAGCAAATGAATCTATGCCAATCTAAAAATCCATCCGTACGTCACGTCCTCGCCTAAGACCGAATGTGTGCTCAAACGTATCACGTGCTTTCTTCCGGTAGCCTTCTCGGCGAAAATCTTTGTGTTTATTTTACTACCATATCGTTAAGAAATAATGTTTTTATATGCGTGCTAAATGGTTATTTTACGCACGGTTATTGTGGGAAAGTTTATATTTTAGGGCAAGGGTGAAACCCGCGCCCTAATATGCACAAACTTTCTCACACTAACCGTGCGTAAAATAACCATTTAGCACGCATATGAAAACATTGTTTCTATTCTATTGCACTACTCAAATTGATTATCAACAAAGATTACAATAAAAGGTTGAAAGCATATTTTAAACTTTGACAACCTTTCTCTCCTTTTTTGAAAAAAAAACCCTCTTCCACTGATGTTGAGATGATGCTCCCGTCTCGGTTGGCATCGTACCGATGTCAGTGGACGAGTTTATGTGGTGTCTCAGAAGGGGAGTGATTTTGTCAGTTGTTGGAAAATCACGTTGATATATGCCTATTTGTATCGCTTCGTTAATCAATTTCCCAAGGAAAGAAAAACAGTTAAAGTTGAGAAGGAAATTTCATTTTGTAATTTATTTTTTTGTTTTATTCGATTGCATGAAAGCAGACGTCCCTTTCCTCATCTGACTTGTGAAATGGAATCTCCTAATGAACACCTGCACTTGACACATGTATATTTCACATAACCGTGGTAAATCTTGCAATTGTTGCACTGGTTAGCTCGATGCTATTGACACAAGTGTTATAGAATGTGTTTTTTTCATCTCGATTGTAGATCTGCGATGGCTTATCTGTAAGGAGTGCCGTCAGTGACGTCATCGATGGGCAGATTGTCGTTACGATCATCGATATGAAGAAGAACGTGTATCTACAGCAATCGGGTAGAACGCCATCCTTTCTGGGCACACTCCCTGAAATTTTTGACGGATTTCGTGGAGAAATCGGGGACCTTCTAATGGGATTTTTGAAGCCTTTGGGCCACATGTATCTTCTTCGATCAGGTAACCTTTCATTTTCGATCAGGTAACCTTTCATATTCGATCAGGTAGCCTTTCATATTTGATCAGGTAACCTTTCATATTCGATCAGGTAACCTTTCATTTTTCTCTAAAGTGCTACTAAGATAAATTGTACTGTGGAAAAACTTACATAGCTGCATTTCACGCGATGTACACGTCTTACTAATGTCACTCACATGCCCATATACAGGGAAATGTATGGTATATTTCCAACTCAAACATTCCAAAATGGCCGCCATGGAGAAACCACTTCTTCCAATTTCGAAGTTACTCCGTAACAAATCCAACGACGAAGGTCTCTCCCAGTCTCATAAACCATGTGAACCATCTTGAAGCAACATGAATAATCGTTAGTAATCCTTGGCTCAAAAGAAGACCAATTCAAAATGGGATATAGTTATCGGGTGATAACGGAAATGATTTGAAAGTGTGCTGTGTTCAACAGTTTTTATGATGCAAACCAGTGATGGGTCAGTCGCCAATTCACAGAGGTAGACGAAGGGCATCTGTGCGTGGGTATTAACCCTTCCAGACCTGGGTGGTGGTGGAGGTGGGGGAGGGAGTGATGGGTGGCATTATGGCCCCCCTCCAAAATGTTGTGCGCTATTTCCGAAACGACAATAAATAGATAGCTGACACTGCTAATTTATCATGAAGATTTTTGGGAGAAATAACATAGAGAAAGGAAGAAAAATCTGACCAAAAAGTCGATTAAATAATGCTTTTTGTGAAAATGGCGTCATCAAAGCGGCCATCTTGGATTTTGTTAGCATTTTCCGGTAGAGCTTGACCAAAGGGTGTGGTGTGGTAAGTTTCAGCCCTATAGCTCAAGGGATAATATTAGTTATTGAGGTGAAGCCTCCGGATGTATGAGTTTCAGGGAGGGTCGTAACTTTCCATACACCTGGGGAAACCTGAATAACGAATTTATTATCCCTCAAGCCTTTTTGTCTTGTAGTAAAAATACTGAAAAAGGTCGATCATTTAGAAGCAATGGTACAACGGACAAATTCAACGGGCCATTTCGGTTACGAAACATGTCCGTATTTTCCTACAACTGTGGGAAAAACGCCACAGCACGACACAACACAATCCATTTCGATCTGCTTTCGCTCGGAAATCGACGCCACTTTTTGGTGAGTTATGTGTCGGGAACTTCAGTGAAAATAATGCACTACAATTTCATTCCATTAAATTTTGACGAGTGAGCGAAGCGTATTCCATAAATATTGAGACATGGTCAGCTGAACTTTCGAAGCGAGAGCGTCGTTTCCAGTCGCACGTGAGTTGTTTTTTTATATACCCCGAGTAACAAGACATCACTCGCGGTGTATGGATTTATACGACCCGACCTTTTAACCAATCACAATCCCGATATTGAATACAAATTTGCTTGTTGGGTAATAAGAAATGACACCCCCACCGCCCCTGGTCAGGTCCCAAAAAGCCCAGGCCAGATAGGGTTTAATCCATCTTTGTGATGATAATCCCTGATTGTTCCTTAAACAGGAAGGAGGGATAACTCGTACTGTACGTCACTCAAAATCAGCTTTCTGAACTGAATTTTGAAAAGAGGTCTGAGTTTGGGATGGGAATGCAATTCTGCATTCTTTAGTCCGTGGGGTGAAATGGCTGTTCATGCATAGCCATGTAATAGAGCGACTAATAAATGATATTACTGATTCGCAGAGGTAACAAAATTGTCACTGATGTTTATTACAAAGTAAGTGATACGAAACAGTACCTTGACTTTAACTCCTGTCATCCACGTCACGTCAAAAAACAGCTACCGTTTACTCTTGCAAGACGAATTTGCACAATCGTGACTGATAGTGAATTACAACAGATACGATTATCTGAACTAAAAATGTCCTTAATCAAGAGGCATTATCCAGTAGAAGTTATAGGTATAGGAACTGAAAAGGCTCGGAAAATAGATATTCAGGTACTCCGATCTTGTGGTCAAAGTAACAAAGAAGATATCTTGCCGTTTATTTGTACTTATAATCCAAACAATTTCAACTTCTTTACGGTAATTCAAAATAATCGAAATAAATCGGAGCCAAATGATCACCTCAAAAAGGCATTCAGAAACACCACCATTATAAACGGTAAACGACAAGCACCGAACCTTAAAAAGATTTTAACCAGGGCGAAATTTATCCCTCACACAGATTCCACTTTCAAAACGTTGCAAAATTGTGATAACCCTATATTGGATAGATCTTTCACATTTCATAAAACCAATTATACATTTCGGATTAATGCAAATATGAACTGCAATTCTCGGAATTTAATTTATGTCATGGTGTGTAACGGTTGCAATAAGTACTACATAGGTGAAACTGAGGATACTTTGCGTAATAGATGTCATGTACACCGGTACCGATAGCAAATTAATACGCCTCGCCTTCAACGTTTGCCTGTTACAAAACATGTAGCTCAATGCGCCCGTCATTTGGAAATTAAATTTAAATATTTCCTTTTTTCAAAGTGCCGGTTGATGACCGGTCTAGACGTGAAGTGACAGAAACAATCTTCATACATAAGTTCCGTTCTGAGCTTAACAGAGAGAATACTTGTAATTGATCGTCTCTATGTTAATCCGATATTTTGTAATCTGAACTCAATGTTTACCTCTGTTTATTCCTCTCGATTGTTCAGTTTGTTTGCCTTGTTTATTGTCTGTAATAATACGGAATATACTGTCAATGATGCATTGAAATTCGTCGATTGTTATATAGCCATGTATGAACTTGTTTAACGTTAGATATACTGTCGCTTAGACTACAGTATCCAAGTCAATATTGCATGTGTGTATGTATAAATAGCCGTAATTTATTTGATCGAATAAAGCTTTGATAAACCGTCAAGACACGGTGAAACTAGTTAGCTAAAATCAAACCTGTTGAGTTCGTTATGATTTTTAGCAATATTATATTTGCCACACGCAAGGGCAGTTATATATATATATATAGATATATATATATATATATATATATTTGTCATATGTTTTGTAATTACAGATGAGTGGGCGTATTGTTTCCAGAGAGAGAGTTTGGTGAAATTTACTAATTGCACGACCACATTCTTCCCTGTAAAGTACGATTCGTTCATGGAAACACCCGTTAACGCTGGAGGTCTAAGATATGTGATGACTTTTGACCTGGCAACAATAGTAGCAGCCTGGGGTGACTCAGTGGTTATTACCACTCACTCGGAAGGGGCGTCGGTCTCGGGACTCGTGAGTGTGAAGACAGCCAACCCTGAGGAGGAAATCATCAACTGTTATGAAGGGGATGTTGGTTTTAACGACACGTACCTATTCTGTCCGCTATGGAGACAAGCGTCAGGCGGCATGTTTATAACCAAAAAACGTATCTGCCTTTTTGTAAACACGACGTGCTATATATTGGGTTTTGCTGAAAAATCAGTGGTGGAACGTCGCCCAATGTGTAAAGATGAAACTAACGATTTTCTTCTGTGATCACGTTCACGTGAGAGTTTACGGTGTTGAGGTGACATGTGCCATCGACCACTGATCTATCATATATCTCATCCGAAATTTGTATTCTTGACATAAAAAACGTGGGAAGAAATCTTACACGTCTCCATGTGATTAAACTAAATTGCCATAAATCGCCGGAATGGTGCGAAGCAAGCGCGCTCTGTCATGGACCTCTCTCCTCGATACAGGCCTGAAATATACCGATAATCATTTCGGTGGGGGATCTGAGTCATCAGGATTGTTCTAGTACATCAGATCCAAAATTGAATTAAAAGAAAAAAATACCATATATAAGGAATTATTCAAAGTACTAAATGACAAATTAACGGGTAGAGGTGTAAGCTCAGCTATGAAAGGGAGAATTGAAATTTTGAAATCGTGATCTAGCAAATACAAGTTATTCAACACACGACCAAACTTGTCCAGGAGAAAACAATGACCAAGTAATCTGATGATTAATTTTAGTTACAGACACATACAACCATGACGAAAATGTGCCAAGGAAAACACAATTTTGACCATCAAGTATAACACCCGTTGACCGGATAACGGGCCTTGCCGATTGTCCGTGAACCATAGCATAATTGGGACGCAACATTTTTATTCAATCCTGGGCCCTCTCAGTCAGCAATAGATCTATAGTATTGAAGACGGTTCAATTTCGGCCATTCCCATGGAAGCATTAACATTCACAGTATAACAGAATATTCAGTTAATCGTGTTCTCAGATAGTATTATACGACTTACTGACGTCTAACAGGCTCGCGCGAATTTCAACACCTCGAGATCTATGTTTTAGAATGGCTGTATTCTTACTATTTGTTCCTCCTGTTTGCAAAACCAGGATTGATTTCGAGCACACATTAGCCAGTACTTCTAACCTATTTGACTTGTGGACCCTTTATAGGAAATATAATGTTATGGCCTGTTATAGTCACAGGTCAATTAGACTATGATCATTTGTAGTGATGATTATCCTTGCTGCATGTACTGTGGGTAGTTTGTCCTGAGCGGTGCAAGTGCAGCTACGCTATTAATTATATACCAAGTTTTAATCAATACCAAGTGCTAATTATTAATCCATTTCATAATAATAAACCTGGTGTAGTCTGCATCACATAATAAGAATATCATGTTAAATTGTGTTAATTTCATAAAGCATTCGGGTAATGTGTGTTGGTTTTTACTTTTGTGTTCCCATGTATGCATCTTTACTCAGAAGGATACTGTGTCAAGCGCCTGTGGAGTTAAGTAAAGTGTCCAGATATGACCTCTTGCTATACTTCCTATGTTAAAGGCACTTCGTTGTAAACTTTTATTGAATGTTACTTCCTATAGAATTTCTATGTCCTGTTTTTGGAGACAAGCCTGGGAAAGGGTTAAAGAATTTCAGATATCCAATGTTCCTGGTTCTGATACTCCAAGAATATAGACTAGATATTCGAATAATCGAACTCCAAGAAAATGTGTTGCGCTCTTGATCTAAAAGAAGAAAATCACCGACTCTGATTTGTCTTTGTTAAACCGACGAACCCCACTATATATATATACAGCTAGACAAGGATCGGTTACAAACTGGCACCCGAAATAGGGACAGTACACATTAACATGAACATTCAGTCGCAGGTCTTGAACATCCAATCACATGTCTTGAACATTCAGTCCCAGGTCTTGAACATCCAATCACATGTCTTGAACATTCAGTCCCAGGTCTTGAACATCCAATCACATGTCTTGATATGCTCAAGTTTCCAACACATATGATCTCATGACTATACAAGATCGTGCATATAAAAGACACCAAGTTGCTCAGTCCCCTCATATGTTATTACCTAATGTTTAAACAATAGATCACACACTAAGAACTGGAACGAAGCGTTTAAAGGGACATTTTTTAAAAATATTTTTATTCCATAAATAGTAATCCCCATATCTCCTGTATCATAATTTGGCACAAGGTCCAATAATAAAGTCCCATAAGCTCTTTACCAAAGTTCCGGTCATGCTGGTATATTTAGTAATACATGTACTGATAATTTCAATATGCATGTTGAAGAACTTGATAGATCAATAAACCATAATGAAATAAATTCTGCCATAGGCAAACTTAAAAGGAATAAGGCATGTGACCTAGATGGATTGTGCTCTGAGATTTTCATAGCAGGAAAAACTGTGTTAACTCCCTACTTAGAATATTTAATTACTTGTATACCAATTCAGTATATCTAGATAGCTGGGCTAACGGCATTATTACGCCTATCCATAGAAAGGGCGATAAGAAAAATGCTATAGGGGAATAACCTTGATAAGTGTTTTAGCTAAATTATATTCAATTGTATTGAATGAAAGGTTGTATCTTTGGGCCCAGAGCAATGACAAAATTAATGATTACCAGTTTGGATTTAGAAAAGAATGAAGTATTATCGATTGTGTGTTTAGTTTATATAATATTGTATTTAGTGCAATGCAAGAAAAGGATAACTTTTATTGTGCTTTGGTTGATTATCAAAAGGCTTTTGACTCTGTTAATTTTGACCTGCTCTTTGGCATAAATTGTTACAAACTTGTTGTAGTACTAAATTAGTTAAAGCTATTAAAGTTATGTATATATCTGTTAGGGCATGTATTAAGTCATGAGGAAATTTATCTAACTTCTTTGATCAAAATATTGGTCTAAAACAAGGGGAGCTTTTTTCACTATACATAGATGACATATGTGAAGAACTTAAGAGTGATGTTGATAAGGATATCATTTATGGTGAATTTCACATATTTGTTTTGTTGTTAGCTGATGATGCTGTAATTTTCTCTAAAACGCCAGAAGGTCTACAGTTGTTACTAGATAAATTAAAAGTGTATTGTGACACTTGGTGTTTGGTACCCGTAAATATAATGGTAATTTTATGTGGGTTCACAAAGGTGATAGTCTAGAGATTGTTGACAGTTTCTGTTATTTAGGCATAAAACTTAAATATAATCTTGCGATGAAAGAGGCACCTAAAATGTTAATTGAGAAGGCAAAAAAGGCAGTATATATGCTAAAGCATTGTTTTAGAAAGCTTCATGCAGATATTACTATTAAGGTAGAGCTGTTTAATAAAATGATTAAACCAATTTTATTTCATGGCAGTGTGACTAACGTCAGGGGACCTACGAAGTGGGGTAGGCGTTAGGACTCCGACGCGAACTGCACTGTTGGAAATTCCCGCCACACCCCTCACGAGTGATTTTCATCAAAAATCACCAGAAATTTTCATCAAAAGTAGGTCAGCTCAGAACTTACAGGTAACAGTCCCCTAATGCACCTTCATGTCAAAAATCAAGGTTCTAATGTCAACGGTTCTCCTTATTTTGCCGACGAAACCATTCGGACGGACTGACTCACTCACTCACTCTTTGCCGGACAATTTGCAAATGAGAGCCTACTTCGTAGCAATATGGTTGTGAATTATGGGAATTTGTTGATATAAAAGAAATTGAGGTGGTCCTTAAAGTACACCTTCTTGGATTACCCAGGAATACCCCTAACATGTTTGTATATGGGGAATTTGGAAGATTTTCTGTAGCAACTGATATAACAACATAGGATGTAAGCTAGTAAGGTGGAGTACACCTTGTTTATAAGAGGAGGTTCAGGATTTAATATGGAAGCCAAAGACAGAGGGACATTTTAAGTTTACCACATACGCTATTACCTTGCACCAGAGTAATTGACTATGCCAGGCACTGGAGTGAGTTGATGTTCAAGGAATCTATTGACATAAAAGGAAAAAAGTCCTTACCTCAGTCATGGTTTGATAGCATCTAACGAATTAATTGTGTTCAAATGAGTTCAAGTTTATTGTTTATAAAATCTTTGTCTCAACCATAGCTTGATATCATGTCAAGAATTGTGTTCGGGTTTATTGTTTTGTAAAACTGCTAATTATCCATTGTATATAGAAGGTTCAACTTGGACAGTTAACTGTATTCATCCTGTATATATACACTTGAACTATTGCTACCTGTATATTCCTGACGATGGTATAACCTGTACCGAAATATAGAATATCACAACGACTTCACTTTTCGGAGTTACTTTATTCTAGTTTATAAAGCATTCTGATTATATGTGTTGGTATTACTTTTCCATGTGTTAGTAGTATAGTTGACCGTATAGCAACAAATGACCTCTGTGACCTTGGTCACATGACATGACGTCATCATTTGGTGCCAGCCGTTTTTGAGAAATCATGTATGTAGAAATACATGTATATTCTTTGATGTTAAAAAGAAAGGTGTGTATTGAGCCAATACATGTATATGGCCTTATAGCAACAAATGACCTCTGTGACCTTGGTCACATGACATGACGTCATCATTTGGTGCCAGCCGTATTTGAGATCTGAGAGGTCCCTGGATACATGTAAAGTGGCATGTTAAAAAATAGGTGTATATTGAGCCAATACATGTATTTTAAAGGGGTTGGGGTTACAATGGAGGGTTATTTATGCATGGATGAATGCTTTTCCAACAATACATGACTTGAAATAGTAGAATAATGTTTAAGATAGCCTCACACAAGGGAGAGATACATGTATACGGTGTGTGTGTGAAGCTATGTGTTTAACTCACAATACCCCCCCCCCCCCCTTCACATATGATAAAAAGGTAAAACGGTGTGTTTATAATTCTATTTTTAAAATATATTAAGTTAAATATAGTGGGTTTTGTATGTTTAAAAAGATCAAATGTATACTTCTAATTTGCAGGGATTTTTCCTAATGATTTTTTAATGTATACTATTGGTCATGTGGGTGTTTCTGGTGTTATAAATTGGTTTGTGCTCGAAATTACAAGAGTCTGCTCCATCATTCATAATTCTGCCGTCGTCCAATAAATAATATCCGCGTCCATAATCCAAAGATCTATTCCATATTCCCATATAACAGTATTAGTACCAAATTCAAAAAGACAATCATAGTATACATAAACATAGGCTTGTTTCCTGCAAGAGAGAAGCGGTCATCAGTTTTCAATGATGCCGGCAAAAGTTAGAAGTTCCTCCTTCGAAGATCTGGTTGGGACTGTACTCTGAAATGCGTCGGCTACTTAGATGTCTCCATTTACAGTTTCAATATTACAATATTTCAGGTATTTTGGAATTACACCATCTTAACATGGCAGTGTGGCTGACGTCACAGGAGCTACGAAGTAGAGTAGACATTAGAACTCCGACGCGCACTGAGCTCTTGGAAATCCTCCGCCCCAAGTTGAAATCCTGCCTGTATTAAGATGGGAACAGCCCAAGTCAGAATCATCGGTGATTTTCATCAAAAATCACCTTCATCAAAGTAGGTCAGGTCAGAACTTGCTGGTAACAGTCTCCTAATACACCTTCATGCAAAAAAATCAAGGTTCTAATGTCATCGGTTATCCTTATTTTGTCGACGAAAGGATTCGAATGGACTCGCTGACTAGCCTATACTTCGTAGGAATATATCGGCTTTTATATTACCTACTTTTTGTTCGTCGAAGTTTGCACTGGTATTCAGAACATTTGTAAAGTTACCGATACATTGATCACGTTTGCTGTGAACAGTTCACTGATACACGTAAACCTGAAGACAAGCAAATTGGAAGATCAGTAACACGGCTAGTATTTCCATGTTACCACAATGTTCTGGGAGCAACGACGGTTGAGTACGACCACTGGTTTGGAACGGTGTGACAATATAAACGCATTGCCCCTTACAATCCTTACAGCCGGTTCTGTGGAATGATAGACCCGTATGTTGAAATACGTGTATAGTCTTCCAATACATGTATGTTATGTTAAACACACTACATGTAACAGTATTTCATGTATATAACAAAGAAGTGGATGGTTACAATGGAAGGTGATTTGGGGAGGGATGAATGCATTTAAAGAATAGATGGCCTTGAAAGTAGATGAATAATGTCTAACAGGTTCACACAAGTGTATATGTATATGATGTGTGTGTGTGCGAAGCTATGTATCAAGTTTAACCCGGATACCCCCTCCCCCTTTCCACTCAATTCACATACTCGAAGTTTAGGTTGCATGAAAAGTTAAAATAAAAAGGTAGCCTTCAATATAGATAGGGCAAGATTTGTCTCATTGATGAATGAATACATTGGACTTGTAGCGTAAATAATTTACGGTATCATACAGTGTTGGTTTCTCCTGTTTTAAATTGTTTGCGTATAATTAGATATTTCTCTTTCGGAAGATTTGACTGGACCTGGTTGGGCCTGTACTCTGAAATACGTCAGCTACCTAGATTTCTCCATTTACAGTTTTAATATTACAATATTTTCGTTATTTTGGAATTACACTATCTTAATATAATATAAGGGTATAATTGCCTATACGTTTGATCCAGCGAAGTTTTAATTTTTTCAAAGTTACATGGAACACCTTCGCTCTGAACAATTCGCTATATGTACACCTGAAGACTACCGAGGTAGATCACTAACACGGCTAGTTTTTCCATGGTAGCCCCATGTTCTGTGGCAATGGCGGATTAGTACGTCCGCTCGCTTGGAATGGTGTGGTAATAGAATGCGTTGCCCTTTACAGTCCCATGTATTTGGAATAAAGGCCCCTTAGATCAAATAGCGACAGAGCCTGAGTACATGTATAAACTCCACATGGCCTCTTGACGACGAGTATCAAAAGCAGAAACACGGGAAGAACAAAACAAAAATGGAATATCTTAATCATGTAGAATAATATATGGTGTTGAAGTAGTCGACGACCGATATAAATTCCTGACTTAGTCCCCCTGGTCCTAACTAGGGTCTATTACCGATGACGAGCTATATCTTGCACCTTATACCGGTAAATTTTAACGAAAGAATATTTTCTCGGAATTTTCTTGGGTTGAAAAAGTGGAAGCGGATAACTTCTAGCAAGCCAGTAGCCTCTACCCGTCGAGTATTGTATCGCAAGGATAAAAGTCCGTAGCCATTCCATCGCGTCCGCTCTGTTTTACGAATCAGGCTTTGAAAATGTAACTGAATATCGATTGTCATGTTCAATATGACATAGCTGTAACTGGAGGTGAAATTTCCTTCAGTAAATGGGTTCAGTGAATATCTACACAAACTTAATGTACCAGCCCTTCGATTTGATCCTATGTTACCCAATCCTCCCTATGGAAATTTCCATGATTGAAATAGTTTATAAATAAATAAATACTATCTGCGTGGAATGCGATTCAAGAAAGGTTTTTTTAATATGCTTAAAGCGGTGTGAAATGTGAGAAGAAGAATTGTTCCTGAACACATCCACGTTTAACCCGACATCTGCCCGATAATGTAATACGTGTACACATGCTATACGCTCAGAGCAGTGTTTCGGATATTTTCGGGCTATATCTATGATATATAAACATATTCCAGGCATATCCTCATCAGGGGGGGCCGTAGAAAACTCAAAATTCAATATATGACCTAGACCGTATGCTTACTTCCGTACACCGCGCCTAATCCGTTGTAAGAGCTAAAAAGCGCCCCCTCAAAGCTGAAAGGGTATAACAGAAAAGAAAAAAAAACCTATGAGGTATCGGGCGTGTAAAATGTCGAAGACCTGTCTATTAACGCTCAATTAAAATGGACCTTGTTCTATAGGATAATAAAACAGATCTCGACAGTTGTTCAGTCGGGAGTATATGCTACCTATCGGCGAAAAGATACACGTGTCTGGGAATCTGACATTATAGACCTCTGTATTTGATTTGTATCCATGATATGGAATGGCCGCGAAATCTAAAATTATAACCCCGTGTACGTCTCTGCATGGCGTGTGTATACACCTCTTCGCCTCGTATCCTTTCTTGGATAGATAAGAAAAAGCATCAGTACCTCTAATTAAGCCCGTGAGGACTCATTTCGGTTTCATTTTCAGTAAGAACAAAATATTTCGCCATGACTTAAGCTCCACAACTAACAATATTTAGTATTTAGGAAAATGCTGAAGCACTTCCACTCGGACTGCGAGGCAAAAGTAATTGCGAATTAGAAAGATTTATGTTTTTTTCGCGATAGATGAACAGAATGCGTCGCTTCTGTAAACGAAGCCATAACAAAGACAGCAATGTTGGTTGTTCTTTGCGAACTCAGTCAGACAAATCATGAAAGTTAAGAAAAACAAAATTCAAATACCGTGACAATCCGATAAATCCGACAGCAAAAGCCTTCTCGTCCTTTCCATTCAAACTTCAACAGTAGTGTATAAAGGCGAAATTTCGTAGCACTTCTGTTGATACGAAGGGAAAATGGACGGAGGAAAAAGAGAAGAAAAATGGGAGATGTTTGACCTATGATATTTGACCTCGGGTTACTCTGTCCACGTGGAGAAAGGACTTCGGTCAAGTGATGGGTTGTGTGAATGAAAAAATTATGAATTTTCCCGGATCGCTAAAAAGCGGAAAGAACAGGGGAAATTTCACTCAACTAGCTCTAGGTGGGGCAACATTGATCCTAATGGTCGGGAAGGCTCTCGACGTGAAAGCAGAGCGAGTTTTAAAGAACGTCATCGACGTCCAATTATATTAGCATCGGATTCTGCATAGCCACGAAATAATAGACATCAGACTTATTCTCTCGAAAGAGAAACGATCAACACTCTGGAATAACGTCAGGGAATATAGGAACACTATTCTCTACCCGCCGACAACACCAGTCCTAAGGCGGTAACGCCAGTTAACGCTCGCCACCGTCAATATGAACGCCCGTTAACGCACACCAACGCACGCCAACGCCCGTCTTGACGCCCGTCGACGCCAGAGAGAGAGAGAGAGAGAGAGAGAGAGAGACCTCGCGTTTCGTAAATGTTACCGCGCCGGATGTTACATCATACCTATATGGTCGGTGAGCCGTTATGGGCATGTTTACAGGTCATTAAACTACAGAGTGACATTAGTCTGAAGCCCCCTCTTATCAGTGTACGATGCAAAAAACCCTCAATGTCGTACTTCAGCATCATTTCGGTCATCTTCGTCATCTTTTCGTTTTCTCAGTGTTCAATGAGAACCCATCGTTGATACGTTATACGTCAGAAGCACCGTCGTATATTTCCGTCATTTTTCTCCTTTATCTTCGTCCGAAAATAAGCAGTCATAGTTATGCGTCAGACTCGCTTTCTGTCAGTGCGGGATACTCCAATGGCAGCATGTCCTTGAACAGCTGTTTTCGCATTTTGACAGCGTTTTTCAGAGCCTCACTGGGGGGTAAACCCATATCTTCTTCCAAGTAGCGCTTCGTTTTCATGATGGACCTATGATTATGATCTCTCTTCATTTCAATAGGAAATAAGTTATACTGTTCGTAGAGGGTCATAGCAGATTTTCTTATTCGAGGTAGCATGTCGATGTACGCCCGCTGTATTGCCTCTTCGTCCGGTCCCTCTGCCTCGATAGTCTCGGCGTGTGCATCAATAGCCTCATTCACAATGAGATCCCAAAATGACGGTTCGCTGCTGACCATATCTGAATCGTTCAAGTTCTCGCCTTCGCCGGTCGAGCTACCATTGTCCGCGTGGGAGGATGAGCTCCCATCCTGGGACGACCGAACACTGTCGGCGTCAGAGGGCGAACATTCATTATCCGTACCAGGTGACAACACCTCATTATCCGTACCAGGTGACAACACCTCATTATCCGTACCGGCGGACAGGCCCTCAGTTTCCCCTTCAGCCTCTTCATATCCGTGAATATTTCTCATGTGTCTCAGCATATCGTAGTACCTGGTGAACTTCCGATCACAAATAGAGCAAGTCATGTTGCCGTGTTGAACGACACTGGAGAACTGCGTTAGTCTTCAGACAGCGTTGCTTATATGGATGGGCATCAAACAGAGAGGAATTTCGGCGTTAAAGAATTTGAGCGCATGCGCACTCGTCAGGAAGGGCGGTTGGACGATCGGTTCTGCGTTATGGCTTTATGTTAGGGCGTTAATGCGTTCAGATAGAACCTTAAGCTCTTGAGACGGCGTTAATGGGCGTTCAGATGAAGGGTGGCGTACGTTAACGGGCGTTAACGCCCGTCTTAACGTCCGCCAACGCCCGTCTTAACGCCCGGCAACCCCCGTTGACGAGAGAGAGAGGAAGAGAGAGAGAGAGAGGGGGAAAGAGAGAGATCTAGGCGTCGACGGGGGTTGGCGGGCGTTAAGACGGGCGTTGGCGGACGTTAAGACGGGCGTTAACGCCCGTTAACGTACGCCACCCTTCATCTGAACGCCCATTAACGCCGTCTCAAGAGCTTAAGGTTCTATCTGAACGCATTAACGCCCTAACATAAAGCCATAACGCAGAACCGATCGTCCAACCGCCCTTCCTGACGAGTGCGCATGCGCTCAAATTCTTTAACGCCGAAATTCCTCTCTGTTTGATGCCCATCCATATAAGCAACGCTGTCTGAAGACTAACGCAGTTCTCCAGTGTCGTTCAACACGGCAACATGACTTGCTCTATTTGTGATCGGAAGTTCACCAGGTACTACGATATGCTGAGACACAAGAGAAATATTCACGGATATGAAGAGGCTGAAGGGGAAACTGAGGGCCTGTCCGCCGGTACGGATAGTGAGGTGTTGTCACCTGGTACGGATACTGAATGTTCGCCCTCTGACGCCGACAGTGTTCGGTCGCCCCAGAATGGGAGCTCATCCTCCGACGCGGACAATGATAGCTCGACCGGCGAAGGCGAGAACTTGAACGATTTAGATATGGTCAGCAGCGAACCGTCATTTTGGGATCTCATTGTGAATGAGGCTATTGATGCACACGCCGAGACTATCGAGGCAGAGGGACCGGACGAAGAGGCAATACAGCGGGCGTACATCGACATGCTACCCCGAATAAGAAAATCTGCTATGACCCTCTACGAACAGTATAACTTATTTCCTATTGAAATGAAGAGAGGTCATAATCATAGGTCCATCATGAAAACGAAGCGCTACTTGGAAGAAGATATGGGTTTACCCACCAGGGAGGCTCTGAAAAACGCTGTCAAAATGCAAAAACAGCTGTTCAAGGACATGCTGCCATTGGAGTATCCCGCACTGACAGAAAGCGAGTCTGACGCATAACTATGACTGCTTATTTTCGGACAAAGATAAAGGAGAAAAATGACGGAAATATACGACGGTGCTTCTGACGTATAACGTATCAACGATGGGTTCTCATTGAACACTGAGAAAACGAAAAGATGACGAAGATGGCCGAAATGGTGCTGAAGTACGACAATGAGGGTTTTATCTTCGTACACTGATAAGAGGGGGCTTCAGACTAATGTCATTCTGTAGTTTAATGACCTGTAAACGTGCCCATAACGGCTCACCGACCATAGGTATGATGTAACATCTGCCGCGGTAAAATTTACGAAACGCGAGCTTTGTCTCTCTCTCTCTCTCTCCCTCTCTCTCTGGCGTCGACGGGCGTCACGACGGGCGTTGGCGTGCGTTAACGGGCGTTAACGAGCGTTCAGACTGACGGTGGCGAGCGTTAACGGGCGTTACCGCCTTAGGACTGGTGTTGTCGGCGGGTAGAGAATCGTGTTCCTATATTTTCTGACGTTATTCCAGACTCTTGATCGTTTCTCTTTGGAGAGAATAAGTCTGATGTCTATTATTTCGTGGCTATGCAGAATCCGATGCTAATATAATTGGACGTCGATGACGTTCTTTAAAACTCGCTCTGCTTTCACGTCGAGAGCCTTCCCTACCATTAGGATCAATGTTGCCCCACCTAGAGCTAGTTGAGTGAAATTTCCCCTGTTCTTTCCGCATTTTAGCGATCCGGGAAAATTCATAATTTTTTCATTCACACAGCCCATCACTTGACCGAAGTCCTTTCTCCACGTGGACAGAGTAACCCGAGGTCAAATATCATAGGTCAAACATCTCCCATTTTTCTTGTCTTTTTCCTCCATCCATTTTCCCTTCGTATCAACAGAAGTGCTACGAAATTTCGCCTTTATACACTACTGTTGAAGTTTGAATGGAAAGGACGAGAAGGCTTTTGCTGTCGGATTTATCGGATTGTCACGGTATTTGAATTTTGTTTTTCTTAACTTTCATGATTTGTCTGACTGAGTAAGCAAAGAACAACCAACATTGCTGTCTTTGTTATGGCTTCGTTTACGGAAGCGACGCATTCTGTTCATCTATCGCGAAAAAAACATAAATCTTTCTAATTCGCAATTACTTTTGCCTCGCAGTCCGAGTGGAAGTGCTTCAGCATTTTCCTAAATAATAAATATTGTTAGTTGTGGAGCTTAAGTCATGGCGAAATATTTTTTCCTTACTGAAAATGAAACCGAAATGAGTCCTCACGGGCTTAATTAGAGGTACTGATGCTTTTTCTTATCTATCCAAGAAAGGATACGAGGCGAAGAGGTGTATACACACGCCATGCAGAGACGTACACGGGGTTATAATTTTAGATTTCGCGGCCATTCCATATCATGGTCCGACAAATACAGAGGTCTACAATGTCAGATTCCCAGACACGTGTATCTTTTCGCCGATAGGTAGCATATACTCCCGACTGAACAACTGTCGAGATCTGTTTTATTATCCTATAGAACAAAGTCCATTTCAATTGAGCGTTAATAGACAGGTCTTCGACATTTTACACGCCCGATACCTCATAGGTTTTTTTTTCTTTTCTGTTATACCCTTTCAGCGTTGAGGGGGCGCTTTTAGCTCTTACAACGGATTAGGCGCGGTGTACGGAAGTAAGCATACGGTCTAGGTCATATATTGAAATTTGAGTTTTCTACGGCCCCCCCCTGATGAGGATATGCCTGGGATATGTTTATATATCATAGATATAGCCCGAAAATATCCGAAACACTGCTCTGAGCGTATAGCATGTGTACACGTATTACATTATCGGGCAGATGTCGGGTTAAACGTGGATGTGTTCAGGAACAATTCTTCTTCTCACATTTCACACCGCTTTAAACATATTAAAAAAACCTTTCTTGACTCGCATTCCACGCAGATAGTATTTATTTATTTATAAACTATTTCAATCATGGAAATTTCCATAGGGAGGATTGGGTAACATAGGATCAAATCGAAGGGCTGGTACATTAAGTTTGTGTAGATATTCACTGAACCCATTTACTGAAGGAAATATCACCTCCAGTGCAACTATATCATATTGAACATGACAACCGATATTCAGTTACATTTTCAAAGCCTGGTTCGTAAAACAGAGCGGACGCGATGGAATGGCTACGGACTTTTATCCTTGCGATACAATACTCAACGGGTAGAGGCTACTGGCTTGTTAGAAGTTATCCGCTTCCACTTTTTCAACCCAAGAAAATTCCGAGAAAATATTCTTTCGTTAAAATTTACCGGTATAAGGTGCAAGATATAGCTCGTCATCGGTAATAGACCCTAGTTAGGACCAGGGGGACTAAGTCAGGAATTTATATCGGTCGTCGACTACTTCAACACCATATATTATTCTACATGATTAAGATATTCCATTTTTGTTTTGTTCTTCCCGTGTTTCTGCTTTTGATACTCGTCGTCAAGAGGCCATGTGGAGTTTATACATGTACTCAGGCTCTGTCGCTATTTGATCTAAGGGGCCTTTATTCCAAATACATGGGACTGTAAAGGGCAACGCATTCTATTACCACACCATTCCAAGCGAGCGGACGTACTAATCCGCCATTGCCACAGAACATGGGGCTACCATGGAAAAACTAGCCGTGTTAGTGATCTACCTCGGTAGTCTTCAGGTGTACATATAGCGAATTGTTCAGAGCGAAGGTGTTCCATGTAACTTTGAAAAAATTTAAACTTCGCTGGATCAAACGTATAGGCAATTATACCCTTATATTATATTAAGATAGTGTAATTCCAAAATAACGAAAATATTGTAATATTAAAACTGTAAATGGAGAAATCTAGGTAGCTGACGTATTTCAGAGTACAGGCCCAACCAGGTCCAGTCAAATCTTCCGAAAGAGAAATATCTAATTATACGCAAACAATTTAAAACAGGAGAAACCAACACCGTATGATACCGTAAATTATTTACGCTACAAGTCCAATGTATTCATTCATCAATGAGACAAATCTTGCCCTATCTATATTGAAGGCTACCTTTTTATTTTAACTTTTCATGCAACCTAAACTTCGAGTATGTGAATTGAGTGGAAAGGGGGAGGGGGTATCCGGGTTAAACTTGATACATAGCTTCGCACACACACACATCATATACATATACACTTGTGTGAACCTGTTAGACATTATTCACCTACTTTCAAGGCCATCTATTCTTTAAATGCATTCATCCCTCCCCAAATCACCTTCCATTGTAACCATCCACTTCTTTGTTATATACATGAAATACTGTTACATGTAGTGTGTTTAACATAACATACATGTATTGGAAGACTATACACGTATTTCAACATACGGGTCTATCATTCCACAGAACCGGCTGTAAGGATTGTAAGGGGCAATGCGTTTATATTGTCACACCGTTCCAAACCAGTGGTCGTACTCCACCGTCGTTGCTCCCAGAACATTGTGGTAACATGGAAATACTAGCCGTGTTACTGATCTTCCAATTTGCTTGTCTTCAGGTTTACGTGTATCAGTGAACTGTTCATAGCAAACGTGATCAATGTATCGGTAACTTTACAAATGTTCTGAATACCAGTGCAAACTTCGACGAACAAAAAGTAGGTAATATAAAAGCCGATATATTCCTACGAAGTATAGGCTAGTCAGCGAGTCCATTCGAATCCTTTCGTCGACAAAATAAGGATAACCGATGACATTAGAACCTTGATTTTTTTGCACGAAGGTGTATTAGGAGACTGTTACCAGCAAGTTCTGACCTGACCTACTTTGATGAAGGTGATTTTTGATGAAAATCACCGATGATTCTGACTTGGGCTGTTCCCATCTTAATACAGGCAGGATTTCAACTTGGGGCGGAGGATTTCCAAGGACTCAGTGCGCGTCGGAGTTCTAATGTCTACTCTACTTCGTAGCTCCTGTGACGTCAGCCACACTGCCATGTTAAGATGGTGTAATTCCAAAATACCTGAAATATTGTAATATTGAAACTGTAAATGGAGACATCTAAGTAGCCGACGTATTTCAGAGTACAGTCCCAACCAGAACTTCGAAGGAGGAACTTCTAACTTTTGCCGGCATCATTGAAAACTGATGACCGCTTCTCTCTTGCAGGAAACAAGCCTATGTTTATGTATACTATGATTGTCTTTTTGAATTTGGTACTAATACTGTTATATGGGAATATGGAATAGATCTTTGGATTATGGACGCGGATATTATTTATTGGACGACGGCAGAATTATGAATGACGGAGCAGACGCTTGTAATTTCGAGCACAAACCAATTTATAACACTAGAAACACCCACATGACCAATAGTATACATTAAAAAATCATTAGGAAAAATCCCTGCAAATTAGAAGTATACATTTGATCTTTTTAAACATACAAAACCCACTATATTTAACTTAATATATTTTAAAAATAGAATTATAAACACACCGTTTTACCTTTTTATCATATGTGAAGGGGGGGGGGGGAGTATTGTGAGTTAAACACATAGCTTCACACACACACCGTATACATGTATCTCTCCCTTGTGTGAGGCTATCTTAAACATTATTCTACTATTTCAAGTCATGTATTGTTGGAAAAGCATTCATCCATGCATAAATAACCCTCCATTGTAACCCCAACCCCTTTAAAATACATGTATTGGCTCAATATACACCTATTTTTTAACATGCCACTTTACATGTATCCAGGGACCTCTCAGATCTCAAATACGGCTGGCACCAAATGATGACGTCATGTCATGTGACCAAGGTCACAGAGGTCATTTGTTGCTATAAGGCCATATACATGTATTGGCTCAATACACACCTTTCTTTTTAACATCAAAGAATATACATGTATTTCTACATACATGATTTCTCAAAAACGGCTGGCACCAAATGATGACGTCATGTCATGTGACCAAGGTCACAGAGGTCATTTGTTGCTATACGGTCAACTATACTACTTGTGTTCCCATATGTGCATCTTACTAAGCAAATATGCTCTGTAAAGCGCCCGATTCTTGTGGAGTTATGTAAAATATCCAGAAATGACCTCTTCCTATATGCTTCACATGTTAAAGGCACTGCGTTATCTTCATTTATTAGAAATAAACTGTAACTGAATGTTAATTCCTATAGAGTTTCTATGCCATGTGTTTGGGGACAAGCCGGGGAAAGGGTTAAAGAATTTCAGATAATCGATGTTCCTGGTTCTGATACTCCAAGAATATAGACTAGATATTCGAATATTCGAGCTCCAAGAAAGTGTGTTGCGCTCCTGATCTAAAACAAGAAAATCACCGACTCTGATTTGTCTTTGTTAAACCGACGAACCCCACTAGACAAGGATCGGTTACAAACTGGCACCCGAAATAGGGACAGTGCACATTAAGATGAACATTCAGTCGCACGTCTTGAACATCCAATCGCATGTCTTGAACATTCAGCCCCAGGTCTTGAACATCCAATCACATGTCTTGAACATTCAGTCGCAGGTCTTGAACATCCAATCACATGTCTTGAACATTCAGCCCCAGGTCTTGAACATCCAATCACATGTCTTGAACATTCCGTCCCAGGTCTTGAACATCCAATCCCGTCTTGAACATTCAGCCCCAGGTCTTGAACATCCAATCACATGTCTTGAACATTCAGTCCCAGGTCTTGAACATCCAATCACATGTCTTGAACATTCAGCCCCAGGTCTTGAACACACAATCACATGTCTTGAACATTCAGTCCCAGGTCATGAACATCCAATCACATGTCTTGAACATTCAGTCGCAGGTCTTGAACATCCAATCACATGTCTTGAACATTCAGTCGCATGTCTTGAACATCCAATCACATGTCTTGAACATTCAGTCCCAGGTCTTGAACATCCAATCACATGTCTTGAACATTCAGTCGTAGGTCTTGAACATCCAATCACATGTCTTGAACATTCAGTCGCATGTCTTGAACATCCAATCAGATGTCTTGAACATTCAGTCCCAGGTCTTGAAAATCCAATCACATGTATTGCTATGCTCAAGTTTCCAACACATATGATCTTATGACTATACAAGATCGTGCAGATAAAAGACACCAAGTTGCTCAGTCCCCTCATATGTTATTACCTAATGTTTAAACAATAGATCACACTAAGAACTGGAACGAAACGTTCAAAGAGACATTTTATTAAAAATATTTTTTATTCCATAAATAGTAATCCCCATATCTCTTGCATCATAATTTGGCACACGGCCCAATAATAAAGTCCCATAAGCTCTTTACCAAAGTATATACGAAAGAGCAAATTAGATAATTATAACCACTCAACTCCGAAGGCAATCAGCGGTCCCCAGACACTTTTCAAACTGAATCCAATGTTTCAACATTATGTTGGATGTATGCATTGTATTTTATGAGAGAATAGTGCTTCTTGAATATGTTAAAAAGGCTATAAACTGAGACTTTATTTTTATAAATCTGCATTGATATATATATTGCTTTGTGAGCATTGAAAGTGTATTAAGCGCAAATTGATTTTATGCCAACCGAAAATGATTGCCTTTGGAGTTATGTTCCCTCTCATGCTCACCTCTTGGCTAAGTCAACCGTCTAGGACTGACCAAAGTTGTTTTGCGTAAGCACAGTAAATAAGTATATGCTCAATAGTTTCTCTCTCATTATTACAGATGTTGTAAGTATCCTTGTCTATGTAAGCAAGTAGGAATTTATCGGAAGTATTCGGTTAATAATCTTATACTGTGTGTCACTTAATTTATTATATTGGGTACAATGAAATATACTTGCTTAGTGACCACAAGAATCTATTTGTATTCCCAAAATTTATTCTCACTTAATGACCTCATTAGATTTCAACTCCGGTTTAGTATTTAAATGTCATAACATATTCTACATCCTTTTTCTTTCCTTGTTAAAACTTTTAATTGTTTTGGAAAAATGGGTAAGTATTGGAGATTGCTATATTGTCCAGAGGGAAGGATATCTTTCCATTCTTTGGGTATATTTTTAAGGAGATTTTCCTAGTCCAAAATAGTTCCCTTCACTAGGTACGTCGTTTTAAAATTTTCGAAACTGAATAAAACACCATTGGTGCCTAAAATATCTTTTATGTGCCTACTCCCCTTTTTATACCAGTCTGCAATATAAAGATAGCTATAACTAAAATTGTGATTATATCATAAACTTTCCTCATATATTTCTTGAATTCCGGAAATTTAGCTTTTCGTTCGAAGCCAGTACGATGCTCGTAATGTATCTAGCCGAAAAGTATTTGTGATTATTTTATTCTTCGTCACATACTGTATAAATTCCGCTCCTAATGTTGACAGTTTTCCAAGTATTTCCCCGTTAATTAAACTTTTCCAATTGTGTGTGTCGGACATCAATCGTCTGACCCACGACATTTTTAGAGAAGCAATAAGTGTTGTTATATTAGGCATTCTCAGCCCCCCTTTTTGTAATCTTAAGATATTTGTAATCGTTTTATTTTACCTTTTCCCCCATTCCATAAGAAATTATAAATTAATGTATTAATTTTTTTTATAATTTCAGCAGATGGATTAGGTAAGGCAAGAAAAGGTGTATGAATTTTGAGAGAGCAATAGACTTGATCACCGTGATTTTTCCCAGAAGCGTAGATTTCTTAACCTCAATCTATATGTAGTGCTCTTTTGAGATCATCCATTTTGTTGGAGTAGTTAACCTTTGCCACATTGTTAAAGTTTGTTGCAGAAAAATATATTCCTAACCTAGTAAATTCACTGTCCCAGTCTTATTTTAAGTCCTGACATAGTTTCAAGTTGGAGCCCGAGATGGAGCCTCTCCATATTGATTTTATCTTTTCTGTGTTTATTTTGTAAAATAAGTCTGAAGTTTTAATTGTTTCTTTCAGGGATATTTTGCTGCCATCTGATATGAGTTGGGTATCGTCCGCATATTGAGATATCTTAAATTCTATACAATTTATATTAATTCCGGTTATATTTCCATTATCATGGAGCCAAGCACTTCGGCGCATAGCAAAAATAAATATGGAGAATTAGGATCACCTTGTCTACATCCACGGCCCACGTCAAAAAAGGAGGACATACTTCCATTTTGCAAGACAAACATATTCGTGTTCCTTAGAATTAATTTGACCCATTCTTGAATATCACTACCAAAATTAAAACCTTTAATATCTTATAAATGAAGTCTCATGAAATAGAATCAATAGCTTTTTCAAAATTGACTGATAAAAGTAAACCATGTATCTTTTTTCCTTTGTTTCAAACATGTCATAAATAAGCCTCATATTTTCCCAAATAAATCTCCCAGGAATAGAGCCTTTTTGGTTTTCGTGAATCAGCTGATCTAATTTTGATCTAATGCGATTTGCTGTGCAAGCAGAGCCTAATTTATATGTTACATTTAAGTAGTATCCCTTGTCTTTGCCTTTGCGCTATTAATAATTCGCCGTTACCAAACGCATAATTTATTGATCTAAGCACCGTAAACTGGGGTGTATTCGGTCGGATTTGAAGGTTTTTCTCATTCACACATTTCATTTTCCTACAGAATGTAATCATATCTGGTACAGATATTTAATGACGTTCCGCGTATAAGCTCTTAAAATTTAGTCCATATTGGATAATTATTTATAAAGGTAATTGAGTCCAAAGATAGTCCGAATTCACCCCAGGAGTTGGGGCCAATTCGGACAGGCACTAATTATGTGACGTCGGGTGAAAATATGCCTTCTGTGAGGCGTATTCATATACCCGGGCGCTCAATAAAACCGCTAGAATCATTTTCAGTTTCCTCGACCTATTAGTAAATTCGAAAAATGGACAAGAAAATGGTATCAAGAAACGTTATACATGTTATAATCGATATGTGGCTTCACCATTTCGTGAAGATTGTGTTTTTTCGAGCATAGCCATCTGATATCGCCATTCTCCATGTAACAAATCGGAACGGACACCACGGAAATATCTTTATCGGTTATTTTTAGCGTGTCCGATTCCACCCCTATAACAATTCCAGCCAAAGGTACAAACTGAACATTTCTCGAATAAATATGCTTGTTTTATTTTATTTTTTGGCTCTATTATCTCGCCAATCATTATGTGTTTCGAAAAATATCCATCAACATATGGTCAGGGCTTTGAACTTTCGTGACCAGTAGGAGTTTTGCAAAAATTGAAATAAACGAAAAAAAAAGTGTACCAAGTTTTCAAACTTCCAGACAAACACCTCTGGTGGCTAAGATAACCATTTTCATGTCATTTGATAACCTATCCGTGAGAAAAGAAAATAATAGACGAAAAAACAAGGTTTGTTTAATAATAAATGTAGAAAATGAATGAATGTACCTTTCTTGGTCTGTTGTCCGAATTCACCCCACTGTCCGAATACACCCCAGTTTACGGTACAAAATATCAAATATCTTTCCAAAACATTTTAAAGAATTTAGCCAGGAACCCGGGACTCCGTTCGTTCTTCATATTCACCAGAGCTTGAATTATCTCCTTATATGGTAATAATCCTTCCATCCTTCTAGCCTCATCATCAGAGAGTTTATTTAGTTTTACTGTTTTAAGGACATCTGTTGCCTCTTGATTATATTTCCTTTATACAAATTTTGGTAGGAGCGCTTTTGTTCTTCTAGTATATCTTTTGTATTGCTTAGTTTGGTTCCTTTCTGCTGTTGTCAAATTTGTTATTAGTTTGTTTGTATAGTTTCTCTTTTCTAACGCTAAAAAATATTTTGTTGGTGTTTCTTCATCTTCAATCCTTTTGGGCTTCGATCTTGCAATAATTCCTTCAATCTTGTTCAATTCATGGGATGCTTCTTTTGTTTATAGAGTTGCTTGGATTTCTCATTAAAAATATCTATGTGAAATTTGGCAAACATAACATCAGCAGCATATGAGTATTCCAATGGGTACTAATTGTGCACCCCTGTTGGCTGACCTGTATCTCGTTCTCTTACGAATATGACTATATGCAGGCAAGCTTTTAAAAACCGATTCATTCAAAGCCCGTTCTTCATTCACCAAACGCTATATAGACGATATTCTCGTGTATAATCGCTATATAAATGACGCAGTGAAGGATATATATCCACCTTCACTGGATTTGAAGGAAACTACAGATAGCCCTACAGGCACATCTTATTTAGATCTCTAAATGAAGCGGGCATTCCCTCTCGTCGACTTTATGACAAAAGAGATGATTACAATTTCGAAGATGATTACAATTTCGACATCCTAAACTATCCCTTTCTGGATAGTAATATTCCAGTGGGACCTGCATATGGCGTATACATATCTCACTTAGTAGCATTTGCTAGATCCTGTGTTAAATGTGATGATTTTAATCAACGTCACAAAACATTGTTGCAGGAACTTATAAAACAGGGCTATTCCACCAAGCGCCTCCACTCAAAGTTTCTCAAATTTGGCGATACATATCGCATGCTGATAGCAAAATACGAACGTAGCAAGATCTATGGCGCTACGTTTCGTAACATGTGTCTAATTCCGCTTAACCCGGGGCTAGGGGCCGTATGAGCCCATGTACTTCAAGATCCTCATGGTACTCATATGAACAGTCACAATCAAAGCGTGACTGAGATACATCATTCTTTAAATGACGACTTTACAACGAATATTATGGATTAAGAATACTGATCAGCGATACGGATTTGATATTTTTGGAACATCACGATGTCTTGCCGGCATTATTGAAAACTGTTGACCGCTTCTCTCTTGCAGGAAACAAGCCTATGTTTATGTATACTATGATTGTCTTCTTGAATTTGGTGCTAATACTGTTATATGGAATATGGAATAGGTCTTTGAATTATGGACGCGGATATTCTCTAATGGACGACGGCTGGATTATGATTGACGGACTAGACGCTTGTAATTTCTAATATTCCCTAATTCTTCTCTTTTATCTTTTAATCGGTCTATGTCTTCTTCTTTTGTAGCTGTGTAATTTTGTAGTTATTTTTTCTCGATATGTTTTATACTGTCTTGCAAGGTATTTTCATTCTGATTTTCGGTTTTCTTTTTAATACTGGAATATTAAATCTCTCCCCCTCCCACTCCCCGTATATATTTATGAGTAATGTTTCTAAGAATCAAAGAGACATTTACTCTTGAAAATAGAACTCACAAATCGAACCATGGAATAATGACATCCAAGGGCCTCATTTTCTTCAAGTTAACATTTTCTTCATTGTCTGTTTTGTCTTATACGGTTGAATTGGTACTCATTGATATACCTGTAACTTCTACGGTTGTTTCATCATTGTTCGTTGAACTTTACCGCTCGCTTTTGCGTTTACCGCCATCAAACCTGAATACATAGCCTGTCTTAATTTATACTCTAAATGTCCATATGAATTCATGAAGAGGGCATAATTGCAGCGAAATATAGAATATTATATCAAAATGACTACCATGTTGGGAGTTACTTTCATCCTAGTTTATGTAAAATTATTCTGTTGGCTCAATTTGTGATATTGTAAGTTATACAAGATTCCAGCGGAACTCAACGTGAATAGTGTTTATTTCCCT